>JAXQJV010000743.1:0-14353 GCA_037042255.1 Penicillium sp. PG106-07D
ACCAGATGGGTCCATTATCCCCGCTTAGTAGCAAGTATAACCACCATCAATAATGCAGTTCGCGCCCGTCATAAACTTAGACGCATCCGACGCCAGGAACACACACAGCCCATTCAGCTCATCTACCCCACCAAGTCGGTTCTGCGGCGTCAACGACTTCCAGATCTTCTTCTGCGCCTCCAGAGCTGGCACCCTGTTCAGCGCCGTGTCCATGTACCCGGGGGAAATGCAGTTAACCCGGATGTCGTTCTTGGCCCACTCAGCCGCCAAAGACTTGGCCAGCTGGATGACACCAGCCTTGGAGGCGTTGTAGCAGCTCTGCTCCTGTGGGTAGTTCACAATGCTGCCAGACATAGACGCAACCAGAATAATGCTACCGGGTTTACCGGCCGCGATCATCGCCCGCCCCACGGCCTGCGACATGAGGAACGAGCCTGTGAGGTTGATATCGATGAGGCGGCGGAACATGGCGACGTCGTAGGTCTCGGCTTTGATGTTCGAGTCCGCGATACCGGCCGAATTAATCAGGACGTCGGGCACGCCGTATTTCTCGACGCAGGCTTCGACGGAGGCGGTGATGGCCGCGGCATCGCGCACGTCAACCCGGTAGAAAGAGATCGGCAGCCCGGTTTTATCGTGTAGCTCTGCGGCAGCCTCGTCGCCGAGCTCCTGGTTCGCGTCGAAGATGACGATATTCTTTGCGCCGGCTTCGGCGCAGGCACGGGCCATGTGGTTTCCCAGGCCGCGCGCGCCGCCGGTGATGATGACTGTTTTGCCGAAGACGGTCATGTTGCGCATTGTGTGGGGGAGTTGCTCGTAGACATCGCGGGTGAGCGGGTTGACGGCCTCGGTTTCGGTGCTGGTTGGGGTTGCGTGGTTGTGGATGCCCGTGGTCGGGGTGACGTGGACGGTGTGTTTGTGGGCGGCGCTGTGGCCGGCGTCGTAGTCTGTAACGGGGACTTCCTTTTCGGGGATGCGGTTCTTCTTGTCGGTGGTTTGGAGGCGGTTGGGCCGTGTGGTGGAGAAGTGGTTAATTGGTATGCGGGAGACTGTTGGGAGGGTGTTGGGGACGGCTCGGCAGGAGCGGAGGACGTGGCGAGCTAGAGACATTGTGTTCAATGTGTGGTGTGTACTCTGTGGAGAGGAGAGGAGAGGAGAGCTCGAATTGGGGGATTGGGTATATAACGAGGGAATCTAGAACGCTTTGTACAGTCTGGGTCAAAGGTGGATGGATATATAGCAAGAAGAAAGACCGAGATCACAATGCCCCTTACACCGCAACAACTTCACCGAAGACTGGATCCTCGCTATATACATAAAAAAAAATTGCCCCGGCATGTGTATTCGCAAGAAAGGCTGGAGAACAACATCCAACCTCTGGAGTCTAGGGGAGAAGAAGCCGCTTCCGGAAACGAGGGTGGATCTCAAATCTGGATCGGGTCTTGAATATCAGGTCATGTGCACATATTTGCTTGTGCGAACGGGAACAAACCCTAAAAATAAAAGCCGACAGTAAAAAAAAGGGACGGAAAAGGAGAAAAACAAAGATTATCAATCCAAGAATGTCATGCGATGGAGCCAAAAGATCGGTGAGAGGCGTGGGGTTAACGCGGAAAGGGGCGTTCAAAGAACCAGCATCGAGTCATCGACTCTGTCGAGAGTCCAGACTTTCGAGGCATGGCGGGTCTTAATCCTGGGAATTCTGCTGAATGCTCGAATGCTGATGTTTCAATGTTTCACTGTGGACGCACTGAACAGTGGAGGGTAGCTTTCACAGCTTAGCCAGGCAATTTTTTTTTGTCGCGGCAAAACAGGAAGTCAATTAATCCCTAGTCAAAGGGAGGATGCAAAAGAAGATGCTGACCGGGACGCATTCAGAGGGTCAGATGACTCCTGCACAGCTCCCTCGCCACCAGAAATTGACATGGCATGAAGCAAAGCACATTCGATAGAGAATAGATAGTTGACAAGCGAAAGACATGATCAAAAATTTTTGGTCAACTTTTGGTCAGATCGAAATCAACATTGCAGCCGAAAACCAGCTCCCGAGTATAGTCACCATTAGCGAATTGATTAGCGCAGCCACCGATCGCAATACATTTGGCCCCGTGACACTACCCCTCCGGACAGTGGATGCAGTTTGACGGGGATAGTGGATAAAGTGGATATCCCGAATGTTTGGTGAGTGATGTTGAGATGATTGCTGTGTTTATTATTCAAAATGGAAGTTTCATCGTACCATTTACCCCTTGTCCGGCTCTGGAGAGCCAAACTTCCGTGACCTACTTGATTGGACCAATAACACAGTGTGGGACGTGATCAGGATTGCCCCTTACAGCAATCCCGATACATAGCCGCCGAGGAATGACGGCGGCTGGTAGGGGCGTAGACTGTCTTACTGGACAGTGCAGGGCGTTTCTTCGTGGCGGAGCTGAGCCTGGATTTACTCCGTCGGCACGGCATCAAATCGTCAATCACGGAAGACACCTCAACTCCGGCTTCCATACCTATATCCCGGTCCACTGGTCAATTCATCGATCCGAAAATTGAGATGCGCGAATCAGGGCCTGAAAGGTGACCCCGGAAAAACGGTCACAGCCCTACTCTACCTGCGACTCAGGGTGATTGGGTCCAGCCTCGCGAGTCGCGACACGTGGGGGAGAGCTGGTAAGCGGCGACAAAAGTACCAAGTGGGATTCTGAACCTATTTGGCGAAGATCCGTTGCATTTCACGGCCTCACACGGACCAAGCAATTTCAAATCATGGCCACATGACCAGTCTTGCTCCTCCTGGACTAGTTGGGAGTCCCTCCCCTTTCTCGTGGAAAGCCATTCGATCGTGATAGAGTCATGAAACTTGATTGGAAAATATGACAACGATAACCAAACGCAGTAAGCATTGAAAAAACGAGAAAATCTCAAGATCATCAGAATAGATGGTGAGGTGTATATGCAATGCTAGATGCAGATTGTTCAGTCGAAACGAGAAAAGGACCATCCCTGTCTCTTGCCAGGAACGCCAGCCAATGCGCCTTTGATAAATACAAAAACAGGTGACAAAATCAAGAACGTGGCCTTAAATCGCAAATATGGACCCGAAAGAGATGAGTATGCTACTGGAGGCGAGGGGGCCAGCTCGATGCTCTTGGCAATCGACTAGTCCTTCTCATTCTCCTTCATGAATTTCACAAAGGCCTTCTTATGCACCAAGCCCGCATAGTGGCCATTCTGCAGCACGCAGAGATACCGCAGACCCAATTTGGCAAAACACTGGTAAACGAGGTCGATGGGGGAGTGCACATCCAGGGAGATCGGGGCCTATCAGCACAAAACAATATTAGCACTGAAACAGGATACATTTCAGGAAGGACAATCATACCGGATCAATGAATCGGGTAAAGTCCACTTGCACCGCATCTTCGTTATCGCTGTCGTAGATCGCAACTGATGCATCCATCGCCATCAGACAGGTAGTGTTATCCTCGTCCTCACCAAGAGAATCGAGCGCAAACTCGAGATCCGGCGCAGGAATGAGACCCGTCAAGATACCCTCCCGGAGGATCGGCAGGCCGCTGTCCAACTCGCCCGCCATCAGGAGATGCTCCAGCTTCCGGCGCAGGTCGGATGCGGAGACGAATGGAGAGTTCGAAATATCGATAATGCGGCCTTTGTGTGGCGGGCGGACAATGTCGCCGAGCTCGGCATCGGAGAGAGGCTGCAGTTTGCTATCGAGGAAGGGGTAGGAGTTCATGTCGGTAAGTAAGTCCTGGAGAAGGTAAGTATATTGCAGCGCCAACATCAACGAGAAACTTCTTACATAAATGCTTCGCGGTTCAATCGCATCCGCAGTCCATTTAGCACAAAGCACCGCAAGGGAGAAAGGCAGAACGTGGTCCAGACTTCCCGTCAATTCGAAGAGGATGACGGCGAGGGTTACAGACAGCCGAGTGACACCACACATGGTGGCCCCAGCAGCGACCATGGCATAGACACCGGGGGTGATGCAGGACTCCATTCCGGCAACGTTGGGACAAGCGTCGAACAGGAAGAAGGTAGGGTCCTTGGCGACCCAATACTGCACGGCATGGCCGACGGTGCGTCCCATCAGACCGCCGACCACCATGGATGGCACATAGATACCGGCAGGCACTTTGATGCCAAAAGTGACGACGGTCAAAAGACTCTTGATCACAAATGCAACCAGGAGGTATTGGATGATCTCCACGATCTCATCTTCCCGAGGGCAAAGGCCGGTGCTTGACCGTGACTCTCCTTCGCACGGGCTGGCAAGCTCGAACAGCAATTCCGTAACGGGCAGCTTGGTGTACCGATTCCAGAAGCTGACCAGACCCGTGAGCACTGCGACAAGGAACACCTCCAGCATGGGCCAGCGCTTGATGGCCGGGATGCGGCGGAACGTGCAGGCCCACCAGCTCGAGGCTTTGATAAAAAAGGCACCGAGAGCGCCACCAAGGACACCAAGGAAAACAAATATGATGATTTCAAAGATCTCCCAGTCCGTCAGGTATCGGACCGAAAACAAAACGATCTTGCCCGTTCCGTACGGGTTGAGGAATTTCAAGGACAAAGCAGCGGCAATACAGCAGAAGAACGTTCGAAACAAGGTCTTCGGAGGGAAATAGTAGCTGACCTCCTCCAGACTGAAGAGCACACCGCCAATCGGAGCGCCAAAGGCGACGGCAACGCCACTGGCTGCACTTGCACTCAGCACTTCTCGTCGCTTACCGTCATTCTGGTTGTATTTTGCAAACATTCGACAGCAGATGTTGCCGACGCAAGTGGCAATGTGCACGTACGGGCCTTCTTTGCCCAGACTGAGACCGGATGACACGCTGAAAACCAAAGCGATCGTCTTGACCACCAGGGTCTTCAAACCGAGATATCCGTGAAGGACGAAGCCGCTGTTGATCACCTTCACTTCGGCAACTCCACTGCCAGCAGCTGAGTAGTAAATCATTGCCGGACGGGGTGGGTGGTTGGGAAACGTCCCATGTGGACTGGTTTGCGAGCTTGGTGAGCCCGAGTCACCGCTGCCAATCCCACGCTTGGTGCCACGCGCCTCGGCCCCAAGGTTTTCATCCAGAGTGGTCAATGAAATTGAGGACGGGACAACCGTCTTGGTGAGCAAGGTTAGGGCGCAAGAGATCATAGCAAGGACCACTACCCACGCGACGAATAGGGCAAAATCGACCCATTGGTTTCCGGCGCTGGATGGGCGAAAGATCTGGGACCAAGATCGCCAGTTGGTGCAAGTCACCCCCTCACCGCAACACTGGGTCTTGCTGGCGAAGAGCTCGTGTGCACAGTACCCCATCTTCATGTCAAAGATCGCATCCTCTGTAATATCCACAAAGTAGGCAATCGCTGCCGTAATACATCCAATCACCGCAACTAGAACCCATCCTTGCGCCCCGTCAAACCAGGCCAAAAGTCGCCCTCGGATGTCTTTGCGCTTTCGGAGTGCTCGTAGACGCGCTCCATCAGCAATGCTGTCGTGTACCCAGTCGGTCGAGGTAAATTGATCATACCAGGTACGCTCATCGAGGAATGACGAGGCGGTCAACCCGTCCTTGGTCGAGGGGGGTAAACTGGCCGGTCGACCATCGTCGCCCAAGCTCCCTCGGCGGCTGAATCGCTTACCCTGTGAGTTGGTCCGGCTGTGGTGCGCGGTGCGGCGTAAACTACCGGCGGTCAGGAGATACCGTAGTGAGTCCGGGCCCGACACGCCAGAGGTGCTTGTGTATGATCGTCGCGGGGCCCGACGCTGGGCCTCAGGGCCGAGGAGGCTGGTCGTTTCACCGATTTCAAGATGGGATTCAAGGGACTGGTAGCCGGTGTGTGGTTCGGAGAGATAGCTTTGGGCCCGACGGTAGGCTGTCGGGGACGGCGGCGCGGTGCGGGTTGTTAGGGTGGCTGATTCGGGGTCGCCCTCGTCCTGTTCACGCGAGGCAGAGCTGACCTGCGGCACGGAGCGAGGCATGGCGCTGGTGAGAAGCCGCGATGCTTCGAGACTGAGTGTCAAAGCCTGGCGGGAGAGGGGAAAGACGTTGGGTTAGTTTTCTGTGCCTTGATCAGAAAAGACGGGGACCCGCGGCCCACATCCACGGTAACAAGGTTGGGTCGGGGAGGAGCTATCCCCTGCTTGGGCAGGCACGAGATTGTGGCTTCATGTAGAGGTGACATATAGAGCAGGGGTATTTTACTCACCAGCAACCATGCTTCCCTTGAATGGAATATCAAGAGAAGTCGGAACAATAAGCAAAGAGACTCAAGGCTATGTTCAGAGTAAAAGAATACGACGGGCAAAGAACAGAACGAAGGTGGGAGCGGCGGATGATCGACTGGACAGCGTCAGCTGAGCATCGACTCCACCGTCCAACGCTCCACGGTAGATTGAATTGCCAGCTTTCAAGTCTGTGTCAGGTTACACGACTGTGAAGGTAAACCATAGTAACCCGGCCGCTCATATTCAAATTCTACATGCATGTTAAATTGATTGAGTGTGAAATATCCCATAAACGGCCTCTTATTTGAAGTTTCCTCCCCCTTGCAGATACTTTTTGCCCCCGCGGTTCTCGCCGCTAGGCTCTTGGAGACGTGTGGCTTCCCATCCATGACGTGCTAACTGCTGTGTGATTTACAACTAGTCATTTAGTTCCAAGACCTTCTGCTCCTACAATTAGATCCGAGAATATTATTCCGTCTCACAGGACAAGTCATCTTATAGGCAGAAGATCCGCCCCAGAGCTCGGATGATGGATGACAGAAACGCAGATGAGCAATTGCGCAGATGATGGGATCTCGAGGCGGTTGACGCGTTCGCGAGGGCAGCGCGGCTAACCCATTTCGGTCATTTCGAAGCAACATCTGACTGTCTCGAGGACTATCATCAAACGGTGGCATGTGCCTACCATCTGAGACAAATTTGACTCGGGTCGAGGGCACACAAAGTATCTCCTCTCGAGTCCAATGCGACCTGGACAACTCTATACCGTGACTCAACCCGGTCGTCGCAGGTAAGTTAGTCGGGTGTTGACCCCAGCTGTCAATGATCCCTGTCCCGGATGTCGTCTCCGCCCGAGGGGCGATCTTGGGGTTGATCTCTTGGCAGTGGATGACCACGGGTGATTCTTCGCCCTTTGACAAGGCAACTTTCTGAATGGTCACGAAGAGCGCAACAGATGATGACTGTGGCTTGACCGGGGTATTCTTATTGTCCCCCAGCCGGCATGGGTACATAAACTTTGAGGTTCTCTTGGGCGCTCACTGGCTCAGTGTCCCGATCAGCAGCCCAACGCTCCCGATTTCTATTGATATCAATTTGCAGGATGCGACTAGATGCATAAGATTTCGCATTTCGCTGTGGGGGAGAGGATGATGGCTTTGCAGCTCTCTCTATAGTCATTACCATTGGCTAGGCTATTTGTTTCCCTTCAACAGGTGGCAGGCATCCAACCCTTGGGTGTTGCAGACCTGCAGTAAGCAGCACGATTTCAAGCCACTAGCCTCGAACTAAATCAGCATAGTGTTAGATGTTCGATTCCATGGACAAGTCCAAAGATTGTATATCTAGATGTGAGGAGGATTTGGCTACAACTGGGACTGTAGCACTCGGTATAAGTCGACCGAATAACATCCGATGGACCGATGGCATCGATAATGTAATTCGGTCGGCCATTGGTGGAGAAACACCAGCACCATCGAGTTGCCGATAAGCTCGTCGCCAGCAAACAAGATGCCCCCCACTATTGTCATTTCTGTCACGGAGTTGCTAACCCCACCATTATTAAAACGTGACCATTCCCAGCCAATTTCAAATCAATTCGGCTTGCTCCTAATATTACGTGCTTCTCGCTCGGTCCCGTCCAGCCTAGCAAAGATCTAAACATGACGGGCATTACCACTCAAGCCGAGGAGGCCGGTCGGCCCTATGACCAATTCATCCTCTTCGGAGATTCCATCACCGAGATGTCCTTCAACCAGGACCTCGGATTCGCCTTTGGTGCAGGCTTGCAAGAAGGTAATTTCAAGACAACAATTTGGCCGTGGAGCAGAATAACATTCTAATTGCTATACTGTTAAATAGCCTACGCTCGCCGGCTGGATGTAATTAACCGGGGATTCGGGTGAGCAGGATAACTACCACGAGCAGGCTCTGAAGACCTTTATCACCTAACCACACCTACAACAGAGGCTATTCTACCGCTCATGCCATCAATGTCTTCCCTAAGATGTTCCCCTCTCCACAGATCGCCAATGTCCGGCTCATGGTATGATCGCCCAACCGATCCAAGCACTCTCGAATATTTGACAGCTAACGAAGCCAGACTATCTTCTTCGGAGCAAATGACGCCTGTGTGCCTTCCCATATCCAGCACGTTCCCCTCGCAGCCTACAAAGAGAACCTTCAAAAGATCATCCAGCACCCTGCTACCAAGGCCCAGGATCCCCGTATTATCATCATTACCCCCCCGCCTGTCAATGAGTACCAACTGAAGGATTTCGATACCGCAAAGAATACTCCTCACCCCAGTCGGACAGCTCAATTGGCCAAGTCTTATGCTGAAGCTGCTAAGGAGGTTGGAGCTTCGTTGAATGTTCCAGTGGCAGACATTTGGACTGCGTTCATGTCTACAGTGGGCTGGCAAGAGGGTCAAGCACTCATCGGATCGCGGGATGTGCCCAACAATGAACAGTTCAGCGGACTCTTCACGGATGGTGAGCGGAGTCCCCTGTTGTTTTGATCTGCATTTGTCCAGGACTAGACTGACACAGTAAATAGGACTGCACCTGACGGGAGCTGGATACCGTATTGTCTATGAGGAGATTTGCAAGGTCATCCGAGCCAATTGGCCAGACCAAGACCGGGATACTCTGCCGATGGTTTTCCCGGCCTGGACTGAGGCTCCTCATTGAGTGCTAGCTCGTGTAAACATGCCTATATTTCTCCTGAATTGCTCGCGTGGCAAAAGTTTAGAGTCACGACCTACTTAGGTAGCAAGCACAATAAACAAGCTATGATAGTCTGAAGACGGTCTTCGTTCTGCGTCACGCTTTTCCACTGGGAATTCTAATTTTATATTTTCAGTCATCTCAATAGACAGGTTCAATCAGAACTTGTTGTAGTAACCGTTAGTGGAGCAGCTCACCGAGGCGGTCTAGATCACCTCTCCGTCCATGCATGACGCCCCCCTCTCCACTGCTTGACACCCCCCCCAGATCTCATCTCTCTGCAACCCCAATCACACGTTACTCCATCCGCTCCTAATTCCTACGATTTGATATCCATCAGTGCGTCATCTTGCTTGTTTCCTACTGCGATATTAGGGCTTGCCCTTCTTACTCCCCGAAGACCACTGACACGAATCCCGCGTAGTTGCCACGGCGGAGCATCGCTACCTACCACCTCACCTTGGCCACTTGCTTCTCTGCGTCACTAGATCACTGAGCTACAAACGCGTCGAGTCTCTTCTCTTCAACCAATTTCTTCTTCAAGCGACTATTGACGTCACTTGGAATCGATATTGACGGCTCGGATCTCGCCTGCCTGTCTGACGCGCCTCCTGACCAATCTCCCCGCTCTAATACCATTATCGCCCCTCCCGTCGTGCCATATCACCGCTTGATATCCTGGGAATCGGAACAATACTCTGTTCTCTGGACCGCGTGGACGGCCGCGTGGGCCGTCACACACATCGAAGGTGGGAGGAAACACTCAGAGGCTGAGGTGTGGATGACGCGAGTCAGACGTTAGGGCGCCCTCACAGCTTTGCTTTCGGCTTCAAGTGTTGCAAATTCCCAGCTGGGTTTTGCAAGAGCTCTTGACGTATCTGTCGAAGTGCCTCCAACTAGCCACGGGTTTATCTCTGCTTCACTCTTCTCACAGGACCTGTGATGGATGCTCAGTACCCCTTCGCCTCCCGGGACGATATCTGGCGCGTTTTGGATGAGCTGAAGGAGCTGCAACTGGCACAGTTTGAGCAGGCTGAAAGGATTGCGCGACTGGAGAGACGCCGAGACGAGGATGCGAGGCTGAAGAGCGTTTGGAGCGCTCCTCTCTCGCCGTTCCCGACTGCTCTGGCCGGTCCAATTTCCACGGGTACTGTATTCCGCAGCTAACCTTCAATTTGGAAGAAATATAATTGTACTGGGCTCAGCTGACCAGCTATCTTGAGCAGAGCCTACCTTCAACTCTCCTCCCGAGCCCTTCAAAGGGTTTGATCAAGGACACCCTTCCAATATGACTAGCTCCGGGGTTGGTCTTGATAGTGATTATGAGCCACGTCGGGGTGCCTCGCGAGCGAACAGCGTCCGCTTTGACGAGAGTGCGATCCACGGGTATTATGGGCAGGCGAATCGGTCCAGTACCGAACTTCCAATGCGTACTGGCAGTGGCATGGGTAGTCATCCGTTGACCGAGCGGTCCCTGTCTCACCGGTCAGATGGCCGTCAGAGTTCCTCGGGGCTATCTTTACACTCGACTCGGACCAACAGCTTGCGTCTCGATACCAGCAGCCGGATGATGGGTTCCTCGCTCGGTGAATCGCCCTTGACGCCACCCCCAGGATTGTTCGTGCTCGGCCCGGTTCCTTCCATTATCCGTTGCTGGCTAACGACCAGTTACTCGAATGAGTCGCTCCTGTACGCAGCGGTTTGCTCAGGCTCATTCGTTTCATCTCTCGGCTCATGCATGGTTCGCAAGCTTGCGCTGGAGGATCAGATGGAAAGTGACGGTGACGGTCATCAGTCTATCAAGTTGGCGCTGTACCTTCCCGAAGCCAGCATTCATCACTCCTCGTCGCGGTCTGGCAGTCCTACGCCGCAGCTGCCATGCCTGACTATCCGGTTTCTTGTGCGGGAGTCAGATCCGGCGGATGAGTCTATTCAGATCATTCTCGGCAGCGATGTGTTGCGCGCTCACAATGCGGATATCTTGTTTTCCCAAGACAAGCTTCTGTTGGTTGATGATGAACGCAACCGCGTTTCCGTCCCCCTCGTGCGTCCTGAGAAGGATTTGGTTTTCAAGTTCCTCCATACCTCTCCTGATACCTCCCACCCCGAATACCGTGAAAAATCTTTCGACAATGGTCTCAGCGCCGTCGGTGTGATTGGTGAGCCCTCCCGCGTCCCGCAACAGTCAATCTCGGCGCCTGTCTCTGCCCGTCCCTCAGTCGGAGAAGCCGATGAGGCGAAGATGCCCAGATTGAAGGAAATCAGTACCACACCCGAGGCCGCGGCCATAGCCGAACCGCCCTCGTCCAAGCCCGATGTTGTAGGCGCCTGGAGGTCCTGGCGCCGCGAGCCGAAACCTGAATCGAGCAACAGCAAGAACAAGCCTCGTCCAATGACTGTCCTCAAGCCCTCCAAGTCGGCGACCCGGATAAGTTCTGGTGTTGCAACCCCATCTACCAGCACCACTAGCACCGCTCATCCGGAGCCCGGCCAATCTGCCACTCGCATATCCGTGGACGGATCAGTCAAGTCGCCGGCGTCGAACCCCATCGGCGGTGCCTCGGCCTTTGGATGGCTCAACCCGACCAACCAGGCCGCTGCCAATGCCGGTTTCCAACCCAAATGAAGTGCTGCGCGTCTGGTGGAGTCGGGCATCTGTTTGATTCAATGTAATTTCAAGTCTTAGCGAGCGATGCTCATTGCCTTCGTCATTCTACCCAAATCAGTGGGTTTCTTCCGGGATGAAGCGGGCGCTTGGGGAGTCTGGTCTCTGGGAGTTCTACTAATGTCTTCTCTTACTCTTGCACAGGCTGATTGCCACTTCATGAGACATGATAACCCCATCAAAAAAATCCCAGATGATATAGAAACCTCTTCATACATTTCTCTCCATCAAGATCCTTCTATATACTCTCACACCGTATACCAATCACCACCCTCCGACTCGTCTCAAGCCAGATCCAGACCCATCAAATCTTCGAAAAAACCCCCAAAGCCCCCTTCGTCTCCTCCTTCGTCTCCTTCACAAGCCCACTAACAGCCTTAAACGCCTCATGCCCGGCATCCCCCAAAATCTCAAACAACACACTCTCACTACTCGTCACAACAGCCCCCGCATCCCTCAACCGCGCCAACGCAATCACCCTCTCCTCCGCATTAATACTGCTCACCCCATCCGCAACGACGTACACCCGATGCCCACGTTCCAGCAGATCCAGCGTCGTCTGCGTGATGCAGATATGCGTCTCGATGCCGACGAGGATGACGTCGAGTGGGTCTTGCGCTTTCACCGGGAGGAGTTTGGCGAGCTCGGGGGTTATCATTGAGAAGAGGGTTTTGTCTATGTCGGCGCGGATGTGCGGACCTTGCAGGTTGGTGGTTAGTTCGGGGACGGTGTTGCCGAGTTTGGATCGGGATTGGGTTGTTATGTAAGTTGGGATCGAGAGGATTTTTGCGGCCCGGACGAGTTTGTCGGTTGTTTGGACGCTGGTGAGTGGTAAGTATGGGTGTGAGGATGAAGGTGGGGAGGTCGGGTGATTTACAGCTTGGGGAACTCGTAGATTGCATCGCGGAATTTTTCTTGGATGTCGCAGATGCTGTTGAGAGGGTGTTAGCTGTCTAGATGACCGTGGATGGATTGACGCTGGTTCGATGTGACGCACAACAATGCGGGGTTCCCTGGTGAGGGTTAGCTTGGTGGAGGTCAATGGGATGCAGGAAGAACTCACGGATACGGCTGGCACGAGAAACGACAGACATGACGATCGATTTGGTGTGTTTGAAGGGGTACAAAGCAGGCTTGGAGGGAGTGTCAGGAGTGTTGTTGAAGTGACGAGGTTGGCAGCGGCGATTACCGGGCGGGGAAGTGTCGGAGATGCGGGGAAAACGTCCGAGGGGAACGACCTGATGTAAAGACTAAAGACTAACTACATAGTGAGTTGACATTGATTATCAGGAACTCCGCATATTGGGAGACTAGAAGAAGAACGGGGAATAGAGAGTCCAATAGACTCGCTCAATCCTCTGCATCATCATTCTAACCGTAGCACCGCCTATGCAATTACCTATAGTCGTTGATGTTTGTTTCCGAAAGCTCGCCGAACCGCTGACTCTCGAGGCACTCGGTCCTAGTACAAGGTTTCTTCCCCTGTCGCACAGAGCTTAATCGGAGGTTTTGGAAACTATGTCCGTTTGATTTAAAATTTCCCATTTTCAGCCTGGAGAAGAAACAATTTGGACAGAAACAAACGATTGAATGCTAGATACGAAACGCTCGGAGTGAGAACAAGAAGTAAACCATAGATCCTATTATCAAGCGCTGACACCAACATGGAAGACACCATCCCAGCTGCACGTCTCGGAGGCATCATTCTTCTCGCACTTCCAGTTATTACCATACGCACGAGCCAAGCCAGACTCCGAGCCATCGGGGCGCGAAATCTCAATCATAAAGTCCTCGACATTATAGATGCCATTCGGGAAGCTCAGCTGGTATGTTGGGTTCGAGCAGTTGAATTTCAAGGTCCCGGCTTGGCCGATGGACCTATACCGGCTTGAATTAGTACAACTCTTGAGAGGTTTCTATTGCAGAAAGATCGGGGAAGAGATGAGTGGCTACTCACCAAGCGGCATCGCAGGAAGTGTCAATATTGGTGTTGGGATCGTTCATTTTGAAGGAGACAATGGTGGTTTCGGGCTTGGTTTGGCCATAGTAGTTTGCGACAAGGTCGGTGGCAGAGATGGGATAGAGATCGCGCTTCGCAGCGTGAGGAGCGGCGATGGCGGTGCTGGCAGCGGCCAGAGTAGTGGCGATGGTGATGACCTTCATTTTGATTGTTCTAGAGAGGAATTCTCTTCAGACGCGATGGTGGAAGTAGTTCAGTTGGATATCAAACTCCAGAGGATTGTTGATGATAGTAGAATGTGGAGGATATTCGTACGCTTTTTTATATCGAAATTCGTTCTTCTGCTATTGTCAATTATAGAAACCTCTGAAAGTAGGCAAATGCCACTTCTAGCATGGCCTTCACTGCAAGTCACATCGTGTCTCGAATCTGATTCATGAATCGATATCCCGAAACGGTGCTGGTGGAAACTAAGTGGACGCCTTTGCCGGGCGCCTAACCCAGATGCCGAGAACATCCAGTGAGACAGAATTCACATAAGATCTTGATTGAGTATACATCGCGTAGATCCCCAGTGCCTAATGGATGGGTCTCAGACTTCCAGTCAGGATCCTTGGGGGCCAATGACTTCCCGGGTCAGGCCACCTAGACCACATAACTTGCAGAGCCATACGTTAAATTTAGATACAGGCTCACCTGGAAGCCGTCAGAATAGGTCTACGGTCACATTATGATCGCGAACCTGAACCCTCTAT
>JAXQJV010000744.1:0-14360 GCA_037042255.1 Penicillium sp. PG106-07D
ACAGTTCAAACACAAGTTGATATCCTTATTACTAAAGTATTCGTCTTCAATGGCAACATCACATTCATGGCACTTGATCTCCGATTCAACCAACAACCATGCCACCAAAACGCTCTGAATCCTGGCAGAAATCAGCCAACCAAGAGGGCAGGATTCAATTAGCCCTACGTGATATTAAAAGTGGCCGAATTCAATCTCTACGCGCCGCAGCGAAGCTATACAGCCTACCACTTACAACACTCCACAGCCGCGTGAATGGTGTATCTTCACGCGTAGATACCTACCACCACCGGCGAAAAATGACACAATTAGAAGAGGATTCGCTAGTTGAATGGATTCTCTCTATGGATTCGCGTGGTGCAGCGCCTAGGCAATCTACTGTTAGAGAGATGGCGAATATCCTACTCGCTACGCGTGGCGCTAACCCTCCGCCTACCGTGAGCGCGAATTGGGTATCAACCTTCGTGGGTCGCCGCGATGAGCTTAAATCGCGCTATTCGAGACGCTACGATTACCAGCGTGCCCTAAACGAAGATCCTCGGTCGATTCGTGCGTGGTTTGAGAGCGTAAAGCGTGTGGTGGAGGAGAATGGTATCCTCGCGGAGGATATCTATAACTTCGATGAGACTGGCTTCGCGATGGGCCTTATATCGGCACAGAAGGTGGTTACACGCGCTGAATACTACGGTCGGCGAGCTATCCTACAGCCAGGAAACCGCGAATGGGTGACTGCTATCGAGGCTATATGCGCTGATGGTTATTCACTACCGCCCTGTGTGATATTCGCTGGTAAGGTGTATATCGCTAGCTGGTTTGAATCGAATCTGCCTAGCGATTGGCGAATCGAGCTCTCAAATAACGGCTGGACTACCGATGAGATAGGCCTCCGCTGGCTAGAGAAGCACTTTATTCCACACACAAATTCGCGCGTACGAGGGCGATATCGGCTGTTAATTCTTGATGGCCACGGTAGCCACCTTACGCCTCAATTCGACCGGATCTGCGCAGAGAATAACATTATACCACTATGTATGCCAGCGCATTCTTCGCATCTACTCCAACCGCTTGATGTTGGGTGTTTTGCGCCGCTTAAGCGTGCGTACGGTCGCTTCGTGAGCGACCTCGCCCGCGCGAGCTATAACCACATCGATAAGCTCGACTTCCTCGCAGATTACCCTCGGGCGCGAATCGAGGCCTTTAAGCCGCAGACTATCCAGACTAGCTTCGCTGCTACTGGTATTACACCGTTTGACCCAGAGCGTGTGCTATCGAAGCTAAATATCTCGCTCCGAACGCCAACACCACCAGCTAGCCGACCAAGCAGCAGATCTAGCCAATTCGCACCAAAAACGCCTAGGACCGTGATTCAGCTACAAAAGCAAGCTTCGATGCTTAAAAATCTGCTAAAGCAGCGGTCGAATAGCCCTCCGAGCCCAGTAAACACTCTACTAGACCAGATTATCAAGGGCCACTCTATAGCACTACACAACACTACGCTACTAGCGCATGAGATCGCTAGCCTACGCCACGCGAATGAGAGGAAACGCCAGAAACGTACAAGCTCGAATCGGCAGATGCCACACGAAGGAGGCCTAACTGCTGGAAAAGGCCTACAGCTAGCTCAGCAGTCAGAGCAGCCAGTAGAAGATAGCCCGGGGGTATCGCATAAGGCAGGCGAATTGGCGAATCAGGCAGATTTAGCACGTAAGAGAGCTCCGCCGAGGTGTAGTGGGTGTGGGGAGATAGGCCATAAGATTAACCGATGTACTAAGCGCTAATTTGAGATAAATTAATATCGTTTTGGTGGAGATATTTCGATTCAGAAATTTCTTATGGTGTTGGGTGTTCCGCTTATCTGGGTGTTCCGTTTAACCGGTAATTACGTTATTAAAATTAAGCTTACGTATCTACCCTAACAAGACCGAGACTAAGTAATAACTTATCTTTATTTATAAAGATAGGACCTATATATCTTATCTAGAGCCTATCTTCTATAGAGATCTTATAAACTAAATATATACTAAATATAGCTATCTTAGATAGATTAGCCTAAATAGGACTATATACCTCTGTGAGTAAGCTATAAAGGCGTATAGGAAGTAAGATATAAGGAGTTGATAGAAGCTTTGAAGACTATCTAAATAGATAGTAGTTATTGATTGAAGTAGTGCTTAGTAATAGTAGCTGATAATGATAGTTAATGATGATTAACCAGAGGATTACTTATTGTTGTTGTTAAAGAAAATATTTTTTAGAAAATGGTTGTGATAATCTCTAGTAGGAGATATTACCTATATTTATAGGTGAGATATAGAGTGGTAAATTAAGTAGCAAGAGATAATAGCCGTAAATAGGCTATAGCCGGTGATATCCTATAACCGTTGATATCCTATAGTATCTATATATAATATCCCCCCGTAATCTATATATAGCTATCAGCTAATATATAGATTAGTAGGTCGTAATTAGATATCTATAGATATATCTTTATAGATATATATCTTGGCTAGTTTTGCTTAGCTATCTATAGGACCTAGTTATCAGCGGATAAGGATTAGGAGGAGGAAAAGGAGAACGAGAAAGAGAAAGAGAAAGAGAAGGGGAAAGAGAAAGAGGTTAAAGTCGTCCAGATAGGGCCAGCTAGGAAGGATAAGGGTAAGGCTCCTATTAAGAATAAAGGGAAGAGATAGGCAAAGAAGTACTTCGAGAATAAGTAGCTAAATAATAATCCGCTAAATAATCCGGCTATACGTAATACAAAAGACTTCACGCGTGCGGCAGTAGCGTACGATACTATCCCTAAGATAATAGAGGTACTAGAGGAAGCGCGCGATACTCTTAAGGGGTAGTTAGTTCTAAATAGTTAGCTCTCCGAAGATAAGGAAGAGGAAGACGAGGACGATAATAACAAGGATTTCGATCCTTTTAGGACTTTTACTCGGAAGCGAAAGCGGACATAAGGGAACTATAGTTAGTATATAGGGGTAAATTAAGACTTTCTTTTTTTTTTTTAATAAAATAAAGCGAGTAAAAGTAAGAGGATAGCTATATTAGGCCCTAGCCCTATCCGTAGAGATTACGATAGCGAAGAGGCCGTTAAATAACGTCTACTTATAGGCGTTGGCGTCCCGAGGTCCTTAAGTAGGTAACGAAGAAGCGTTATCTTTATCCGAATTATACTAGCGTAGTAGTACCGCTCTTTACCTAGAGAGTATCGGTTAGCTTTAGTCATTTTAAGGAACTTTTAGAACCTTATAGGTACGCCTTCTCGTACTAACTAGTGCGTAGGATTCGCCTTCTTAAGGTAATCCTTAACCTAACTAACTTCCTACTAGCGGGGCGGAGCGAATACCTAACGCTATCTATATTAAATCTATAATTTCCGTAGGCGCCGTTAAATTAGATTTAGCCCCTATAAGTTAATATATAGTAGGACTTAAAAGGCCCGATTTTATTACCGTAGGCCTTATACTCCTCGCCCGGAGGCGCCTCTTCGCTAGCTTATTATATAATATAGGCCTACGAGACTATAGAACGCTAGGCTTCTCTTTACTATACTAGTTAACGTTATAGTCTAAGGAAAAATCCTTAAGGACTATCTATAAGAAGCCCGCGTTAGCGCCCGAGAATTCGTCTAATAGGGGGTTACCGCGTACATCTAGACCTATATACTTCGCTACTAGATAGTTAGCTTATATCGTATTATACTAGTCCTATATACTTACCTCCGTTATTATATAGAACCTACTCGATAGTAGGATTATAAGTAGTAGACCGAGGATCCCTAGCTATAGCCCTAAGTACTATACCGAGGCTAGGACCGTCTATACCGAAGCCAGCGAAGGTAAGCTCCTCTTCTAGCTAGTTAGCTAGTACTTTAGTAACGTTCTAGTCAGAGGCGACTAATATACCTTTAGAGCGAATATCCTCGGGCGGAGGTATACTAGAGCGAATATCTTTAGGAGGAACACTAGAACGAGGAGAAGCTACGTCCGCGTTAGTAAGTATACGTGACTATTTAGGAGAGGATACTTACTTATCTTATTAGTACGTAGATAGGGGCGGATAGGATTTTCTTAACGGACGAGATTTTCTTATAAATACGAAGAAGTTTAGGAAAATAGAAGAGAGAAACGAACTCGGGGGGAATAATAGTATTTATAATAGGATATTTCTTTATTTAAGCCCGGCCGTGAATTTTCGGTGTTTATAGTACCGACGGCTATATAGTTTCTTTGTTTACTCCTATTCGGGACCCCTTTAGGTTCCGCCCTAGGTACGCCCTCCTAGCGAGGACTTTCCTCTAATAATTTTACTTCTATACGTAATATATCGGCTTATTAAAGTATTTAGCGTACTTAGCGACCTTTCGGAAACTCGAGAACGAGTTCTGGCTAAGTAGGGGAGGATATAATCCTACGAGCTTTTTAGCCTAAGATATTCGGCCCCGCTTAGGCCTCCCCCCTTACCGACTTAGGCTATACGGGACTCGCTGGGCCCCTCGTAGCCGGATAGTCCTATACGGGCCTTAGCGGCCGCGCCTACTCCTATATTTATACCGTATACTTCCTATAGCTTAAAAGGGTATGTCCTATTTACCCTTTAGATCTCACTAATAGGGATATCGTTACGTTCTAGAACTTCTATTATTTAGAATTCCTCTCTAAGTTTATTATCGCGTTTAGAGATACTTATACTAAGATAGAAGAGTGTATTACGATCTCCCCTATAATTATTAGCTAAATCTTACTCTATAAAAGTAAATTCGATAATCCTATAATAATAGCTACTAGATACTCTGCCTATAAGAAAAGATTTACTAAGATAGATAATTTTAAGGCTAAGGACCTATTCAGTCTATTTAATAAGGTTCTTAATAAGCTTTATAAGCTAGAAATAATATTTACTGCAGCCTTAGTTACTAATTTAAATAATAATAATAGTAATAAAAGTAGAAATAGAAGTCGTAATAATAATAATAGTGAATACTAGCCTCTTAAAAATACCTCTCTATTATTACGAACCTTAAGTACCTAAGGGCCGCAACGGATGGAGAGGCGGCCGAGAGCTAACTATTTCCCAGGCAGCACCACGCTAGTGAAGTCACGTGCGTTTCGGTATACTCAGCTAGGCCCCGGAGGCCCTAAGGGAAAAGCATTTCGGAAAAGGAGCCAGATTCGGCCTACGCCTAACCGTACCAACCTATACTCTATTAGTAGAGCTGACGGTTAGCGGGACACGGAAATCGGCCACTAATCTACCGGCACTAAGATTACACCCTAAGTATAAGGTAACGGTAAGACCACACGTGACTCCTAGTGGTAGAAGGGTAGATTGGTATATAGGTAGATCTTACCAAGGGTCATCTACCTATATACCATCTACCACCTATACCACCCAGAAGGACTAAGATATATAAGGATATTCATTTAGTATCATATATTTAGTTCTTCGCGATCAATCTCACATTATTACTTAGTTACTACTAGCAGTACTTTACACTTTATAGTTCACCTTCGAGACAAACCTAACCTATAAGTAGGGGAGCTCACTTCGTGGCGACACTAAGTGACTGACTTACTTAGCGCGCACTACTGGCACCTCCTACAAGATACTCAATAGGACCCGAGCCCGTATAAGGCTTAGCACAACAACGGTACGGTTACGAGATACTCTTAGGATCGAAGTCTGTGCCGACCAGGCCGGAATCAGCCGCCTCAGCACATATAGTTGTTGTACCTCATTACAACCTAGGTAACAACCACCCTTTCGGTACAAACTCACTATGACCAGCAGGCAGTACGTAACATCTATTTATAAAGGGTAGTAATAGCTTTATAGTTATTAAGAAGTAGGTAGAGGACTAGATTAATAGTGATAACTAGACTACCCCTAATAGAAATTATACTAAAGTCTAATAGGGCAAGAAGTTAATAAGTCCCTCACGGTAACAGTGGGATCAATTCAAACATTTTCACGTATAATTATACGATTTATTCACAAGTAGTGCACCCAAGAGCGGACGCGATGAGGGGCGACCGCCTAGGGCGCGGATACCATGCTCCACTTTTCCATGACATGAACCAATCCAAGGTCCCAATAATAATAAATGAGCCCCCTTTCTCTCAAAATATCACACGGTCGCATTTGGATCACACCACATAGATTGGGGTCGGACAGTTTTTCCTTTATCAGTCAGGCTTGGAATGGCGTTGCACCCCGGCGTTATAGACTGATCGACATAGTAATCGCCATTGCAACCGGCTTCCACATAGAAGGAACAAGTCACGTCTTCAGGACAATTCGAATAAAAGGAATAACGTGGGGCCTTCCCCGCAATGCCGACACATGCGCCCTGCTCCCAATTGCTCCCAATATTGACTACCCCTCCAGTTGTCGAGTCGCAGCTAGAGCCGCTGTTTGCTTGGACGTAACACTCCGGATTCCCAGCAAAGCTACCAAAGAGAACACCAATGGCGGCCAATAAGACCAAGTATTTAAGCATTCTGGTCTACGAAAGCAAGTTTTCAATGATATGTCCTGTAGCCGAGATGTTAGTAGAAGGAAGCAAAAGTAAAAGAGTGGCTCGTACTTAAGCTAGAATGGTTCTCCGTTCTCCGTGAATGAACGTTCTGCTCGCGAAGCTGAATGCTGCTTTCTGAGCTGGGACAGAGAGAGGAATGAGAGCATGATGGAGGGATTTATAGTACCTTTAAGTATGAATGCCGCACGTGGCAACAAATGAATTTATCAAAACTCTCCGACTAGGTAGATGAAAGAATTCGCATAGACCTCATTTACCTACCTCCTTGTGCTTACAGCGAGGACCAATTTTGCTGCCACCGGGTAGTCGACCGCGGAAACCGAGCAGAAGTACGGAGGTAGTGCCCTTTGCGGTGGCTTGCCAGCCCGTCAACTGCGCACGGGCCTGGGCGCTGAGGAGCAGGCTAGCAGTGACTAGGATTAGCAAAATGCTTAACTTAGTGCTTGGCATATAAGCACTAATTGATCGCGTATCTGTACAAGTGCGGAGCAGTTCCCAAGCGATGTCAATGTCACCTTGCAGGAGCAGGCTAGCATTGACTAGGATTAGCAAAATGCTTAACTTAGTGCTTAGCTTATAAGCACTAATTAATCGCATATCTGTACAAGTGCGGAGCAGTTCCTAAGCGATATTATCTTCATTAAGCTTCCGCGGGCGCCTAGAGCGGGGTAGCGAGTGGTTATTCACGCGTTTTGTAGCGCTCTAACACGTAGATTTGATAGTAGATAGAGGAATTGTAGGATATTCCTTATGAATCTGGCTATAAGATTATTTCGCCACGGTCTTTAGCTCCACAAGCTTAGTACGCGTAAATAGGTCTAGTTCCTGGTTACACCGACGTGGTGGGCGTACCGGGGCCCTAGTAGCAGGCAGCCTGGTAGTACTTGTGCGGATAACAGGCATATTTGCCAATAAATAGGTATTTTGAATGCATGGGTGGCTAAAAAACGCCAAAAAGTGTTGTAATATGGCGATTCATGCGTTCCTTGTGGAGGTTTACTAGGTGGGCGGTGAGCCGTTTGGCGGTGCAGGGGGTGGACGAAGACTCATGGAACGCCACTGTATCCACTGGTTACGTTATTTACTGATTAGTTTGAAAATCAGAGGAATCCCGAACTCGGCTAGCGAGGATGTGCTGGGTCAGTAAATGGCCAATCAACAGCCAGATTACCACAACGTGAGCTGGATTGCATACTGGTACTGTGGGCCGCGGGACAAGGTGGCTGGATCTACCTGCCATGCACACAGCACATTGAATCAAAGGCCCTGGGCGACGTAACGAATTATCGGAGCCCGACGCAGGGTGTTAACCCCCGCAATAAGTAAACAAGGAATTAAGGCCGCCTGTCATGTCATTTCGTTCCATGTTAGTAGCGACAGATTTCGTATTCAGATTCGCAGGAAGGTTCAAGGGGACGTTTCTCAATAGTAACGGCAGTCGAGCGGTATTCTCGCCAGCCCGCTTTCTCACTCCTGCTGTCTTTCCTGCCGTGGTCAGGATCTTACGACTATTGCGCATGATCGATAAAATACACAGCAAAAATATCCGCAAAGTCTTGCCGAAGCTGTCGAAGTGCTGCATGATGTTGATGTTGACAAGACTTCGGCGCCCCCGCCCTATCCAAGACTGGTCCTTGAACCTCGCTCCCAAATGACTACGTTGTGAACATCCATTATCGTCGTAGTTCGTCGGTTTCGACCCCCTGAAAGAACGCTTGTCGTGATAGCGTGACGAACCATTTCAACGCTTCCAACCTGATCCATCAAAGGCGAGAGTGGATTTGCTTTCGCTTAGGATAGCAATTGCTGACACAAGTACTCATGCGAGATATGACGATACTTGTGAACGGGCTTTCAGTCTCAAGAGTTGAATACACTGGGTCAATGCAAGTAAGTAGTGTAAGTGTAAATACCCACTTTTTCGGGTAATCCCACCTCGACGACTATCACCGTGTTTTTTCGGGAACGAACGCGGGATTGGGCCCAAACTGGGAGCTATTTTCGGCCATGCGCCGGTTGAAGGTGAATTCCACTACACAAGTATTGTCTACTCAGATTTTTTATACAAAATTAACGAAAAAGGGCAAGAAAATAAGGAAAATGTCATGGGAAATGATAACAGCTGAGCTGGTCGGAAGATCCAAGCAAAAGTGTATTGCAAAATAGAGAAAGATCGCACAATATGTGACTTGTGATTTGGAACGTATCGAAAGAGTTGGCTGGAAGCCATTTGAATACTGTTAGGTATTAGACATATTACCAGAACCACGAAGGAACCACAGAAGCTATCAATCACATTCAGAAGCAACGGACCCCTATGGTTCTGTTGCTTGTAGAAATTAATGGAATGCGGTCCTCAAGTTAAAAATAGGATCAAATTTGATCAAGATACAATCCGGTTTCAATGTAGGGAACCAAAACCAGACCATTTAATGGATGACTGGAGAACATTACACGAAATCTTTCGTATCCAGGATATTGACCTCTGGCTTAAAAAGCTCATTGGCCATATCTTCCACAGTCTGCGGCTTTCTGCCTAGAAGCTTCTCTAATGTTGAGTCGACATAGTTAACTTCTCCATGCTCCATCGCAGCATGCCAGGATGCCCAGTTAGAAAGAAATGGGGTCTGTTCTGGGGGCAACGAGCGGTGGAATTTGTGGTGTTCGATTGCGGCCTCAGGTCCGCAAATGCGGAAGTTGATTTTGCGTCCCGTATATTTGGTATACAAGTCGACAATATCCTTAACTGTTAACAGTTGTGGACCAGTCAATGTAACTGTTTTTCCGATATAATCCCGCTTTCAGGTATTCAAGTTAGCCTGGGGCATTTTGAAGAAGGATTATAATAGCTTGACGAACCCAATGTCCAACTATCTGAGCTGTTCCCTCACCAAGATCCCGTCGGCTCGCCCAGCTGTTGGGACCATCTGCCGCAACAACAACATCAAACTCTCCCGACTGCTCTAAACGCAGGAAACCTGCGAAGTTGTTCCACAAATGGGCATATGTTGCTTCACGGATGATCGTCCATGAAAGGCCCGAGGCTTTCAAGTACTCGGCAGTCTTGATGTGGGCTTGCATTACTCCAGCAATGCTTTGTTCACCATCCACGCCACCAAATGTCAGGGAGGTGTAAATTACGTGCTTCACACCTGCTTTTTTGGCAGCGTCAATAGCATTCCGATGAAGCTCATACCTCTCTTCCCCTACAGAAGGATAGGAGACAAGAAATACACACTCCGCACCCTCGAAAGCGGTGACTAAGCTTTCCGGTTCCCACATGTTGCCGCGCCGAACCTCGATACCATTGGCGATCGCTTTGGCCGACTTTGTTTCGCCAGAGAAGGTAGAGAGACGGATCTCCTCAGGCGAGAAAAGTTTCTGATCAAGTATGGTATCTAGGACCACACTGCCAAGTCCGCCTGAGGTACCTGTATTTTTGCCCATGGCCAATTAACTTCACATTCTTTTCTCATAAGGACATTTGTCATGGTCACACTTGCCGGTGAGAACAATCATCATTCTTTGTATTTGGCGTGGAAAGAGATAGTCACTTCACTGAGAGGATCAGGACGTTCCGTTTTGTCTGAGAGTCTTGTAAGGCTTGCAAGCCTCAAAGCACGCCGAAAGTCGCTATTTATGTGCTTTCGTTTAGAAATTGATTTGCTTCGAAATGAACTAAATTAGATTTGTAATAGCTTGATAGTGGAATATATTTATAAGCAGCCTTAAACTTTAATATTAATATGATATTTATTTAACTATAATTTAAAAGTTTAATAAAGTTGCCTCAATGGTGATCACTTATTAACTGTCCGTTTGGCTCGGAGCCAGAACCCTCCAGAAGAAAGTAACGTAATTCACGGTCAACCCGATAACACGGTCAAGTCGATAACTCCAAAACACCATACTAAAGGCGATTTTTCACAGCTTCATATTTCACCCCCCAAGACGAAGAGGATATTTTTAGGATATTCCTAGTGTTTAGTACATTGTACTAAGTATCTTCACTGAGTCGATATATATCTTAAGGTGTCATAACGTTGATATATACATGTACAACGCTCGGTCTCGGCGTATTTTGGGTAATGTAGGTAAATAATTCTTTTCTGAATATTTCAGTTATACTACACTGTTTCTAGTACTAGGAATTTATATTTTACTGAAAATGAAACAAAACCTGCTTCTGGTTGTTGATATACCGTGACCTGAAAATTCGCCTTTAGTATGGTGTTTGGGGGTTATCGACTTGACCGTGTTATCGGGTTGACCGTGAATTACGTTATCTTCTTTTGCGTACGTAATTCCCGGCCGATCGAGACACCCAGTCGAGCGAGACACACCAAAACACATAGTGAACAGGAGGATATGCAGCGACCGGGCCCTCTTCCAATGGAAATGATCGCCCCACACGAAGTCGAAGCCGCCCTCATGAAAAAGGCTGCGTGGAAAGCTCCCGGGCCCGACGGGCTCCCGACGGTGGTGCGGCAACAAGTCTGGCCAACCGTGCAAAGCTGGGGTCATCGAGATCTTTCGTGTCCCTCCGTTTTGGTTACTTCCTGAAAGCCTGGAGAGTGGCTAAGATTGTGGTACTGCCAAAGGGAGGTAGGGACGCTTCGTTACCCAAGTCGTACTGTCCTATCTCGCTGTTGGCAACACTTGGAAAAGTGCTAGAAGCAATAGTCGCCAATAGGATCTCAACACTAGACGAAAAGCACCAATTGCTGCCCTCAAATCACTTCAGTGCTCGACGGAGGCGGTCATGCAAACATGCACTTAACGTCCTAGTGGAAAAGATGCATGATGCTTGGCGTGAAGGCAAGGTTCTTAGCCTGGTGAGCTTCGACGTGAAAGGCGCTTACAATAGGGTGATGGGCGCGTGCTATTGCGGAGAATGCATGAGCGCCGGATTCAAAGCGTCCTGGCGGGGTGGATCGATAGCTTTGCTTCGCGCGGCGCGCTTCCATCACAGGAAACATGTGTCAGTCCGAAGGAGTGGATATCCGACACGTAGGGCTTCCGCAAGGCTCGCCGTTCTCGCCTATCCTCTTCCTTTTCTTTAATGCGAACCTGGTGGAGATCACTAGGAAGAAAGTTGCTATCGCATTCGTCGACGACTACACTCGGTGGACTGTGGGCCCGTCCGCGGAAACAAACACGACAACGCTCTAGCAGAAAGTCATCCCGCGGACGCTAGAATAGGCGGCACGATCCGGTGCAGCCTTTAAGGCTGAGAAGGCCTCTTTCATCCACTTCACGAGGAACCAGCGGCTAAGGCAACTTCCTGCTATTCCATTATACGTGGATGGTGCGGCAGTAATGCTGAAGATCCTCGGCGTATCACACAACTAGGACCTTCGATTCGAATCACATGTTGGAAAAGCGGCTAGCAAGGGAATGAAGGCTGTTCTTACACTAAGACGCCTCCGCGGCTTGCCACCGACAGTTGCTCCACAGTTATTTACCTCGACGGTTGCGTATAAGATCAATTATGTAGCGTCTGTGTGGTGCCCCGCCCGAAAGGACACTATTATCCCTATAGGAATCGGGCGGCTATTCGAACTGATTCAGCGAATCGTGGCTCAGGCAATAATTGGCGTAATCCGGACTACAGCTCTCGCGATTGCCGAGGCCGAGGCTAGGATTGAATTGACCTACATACGACTACGTGCACGGATTATAAAGCATTGGATTAACTGCCACGCGTTGCCGAAGGACCATCCCTTCTGGCCGTGCCCGCGGTTACGCAGGATGGTAGCTACTCGTCGCCTTTCAAGATACTGGCGGTGCATGGCCCGCAGTGCTTACGTGAGACCAGCTATGCCCGCCTTTGGCTATACACTAGCGTCAGCGTACGCAATGGTCTAGTCAGAACGGGTCTAGTCGTCCGCGTTAACCAAGTCGATACTGCCACGTCGATCCGGACCGTCGGCAGCGACGACGTGCTTAACGCACACTACGCCCAGCTTGGGGCCGTTTTAGTGTATGTCCGGCGGATACTACCTCGGAGATCCAGATGTTACCGTGGAAAGTACAGACGATATTCGTTTTGAGCAACCCTACCGTTTTGCAATCACTTGCGAGACCGCACCTCCAAGGCGGCCGGCCCTTATCTCACAGGTTACGGACGTGATTACTCAGCTGTCTGAAATGGGCTCTAAGATTCACTTACGACAAGCAAAGGAGGAGCCTAGAGACGGTATAGAAAGAGTGCACAGCCTTACGCGCGATGCCACAACGGAGGGCTGGGAAATAGATCCCCCACCATGGGCAAGGATCCATCTCTGAGCGTCAGCGTTGCGGTGGGCGCGTTTGAATGCAGCAGGACACCGGAGGAAGGGTTTCCAGCAGTCAGTAACTAGCCAGTACACTTTCCAACGGGACTCAGTCCTCCCGGGTTCCCATACGAAGAAGATTTATGACTTTTTCGACCGGGAGAAGGTATCCATTCTAGCTCAGCTTCGCACTAGGCATGCCAGGCTTAACGGGTACCTTCATCGGATTTGTCAGAATTAAAGCTACTTGTGTGCGTGTGGTGTCGAACGTGAAACGATACAGCCTTTTCTGCTCCAATGCACACAATGGAACGAACAAACGTCGCTCCCTCATTGACGCGGCTGGCTGGCTCCAACTACGGTAGTCAGTCATATATACAAGGAGGTAGACCTAAGAGTGTGGACGGTACAGACGAGCAGAATAACAGAGCGTGGAAACCTGATATCAAGGTCGTCAAAGCAGTTACCGCGTTCGCGGTTGAGACTAAAAGGTTGGCGTATGAAGGATTCTGATGTGTGCAGCCTGGTGGGCGAAGCCATGTGGTGATGATTCAATTTAGTGTACATATTTAATGATGTAGCGCACGCTAGCTAGGGGGCTACATACGACCTAAGGTCGTGAAAAGTCTGAGGAATAAATCAATCAATCAATCATAGTAAATGCGACATAGTAAATGCCGCGATACTACTACTACTACTATCTATCAAGATAGTCTTTAAAGCTTCTATCGACTTCTTATACCTTAATTCCTATACGCCTTTATAGCCTGCTCACAGGTTATGAGCCCGAAGTGACTCTATCTATCAATAACTATTCGATCTATCAACCAACCACCTTCCTAAATAGGAAGCTGACCTTATTACCTATTTTAGCCTTATCGGATAAACGTTTTTCCGATACGGAGCTACCTCCGAGTTATCTCCTAATTATTTCCGATTTATCTCTAACCTATCTATTAAGATCCAAAGGGTGAATAGGACATACCCTTTTGAGCTATAGGAAGTATACGGTATAAATATAGGAGCGGGCGCGGCCGCTAAGGCCCGCACGTGACTATCCGGCTACGAGGGGCTCGGAGAGTCCTACGTAGCCTAAGTCGTGTAAGGGGGGAGGCCTAAGTAGGGCCGAATGCCTTAGGCTAAAAAGCTTATAGGATTATATCCTCCCTTACTTAGCCGGAACTCGTCCTCGAGTTTCCGAAGGGTCACTAACTACACCGAATACTTTAATAACCCGATATATTACGTATAGAAGTAAAATCTTCTAAGGTAAGTCCTCGCGAGGAGGGCGTGCCCGGGCGGAACCTAAAGGGGTCCCGAATAGTAGTAAATAAAGAAACTATATAGCTATCGGTACTATAAACGCTAAAAATTCACGGCTAGGCTTAAATAAAGAAATATCCTATTATAAATACTACTATTCCCCCTAAGTTCGTTTCTCTCTTCTATTTTCCTAAACTTCTTTATATTCGTAAGAAAATCTCGTCTATGCATATTTTTGACTTATTTTCTTAGTCATAAACTTCCCCCTAAAAACTCTC
>JAXQJV010000745.1:0-14227 GCA_037042255.1 Penicillium sp. PG106-07D
AGCGCACACGATCAACTAAACCCCTACCCTGCGAAGAGGGTTTGACTGAAGAGGCCCTAGAGCTAGCTACGTAGCTCGAATTGCCAGTAGAAGAAGATAGGGTGGAATCGCATGCGGAGGTCGAATTGCCTAGTCAGCCAAATAGGCCAGCAACTAGGGCTCCACCTAGGTGTAGTGGGTGTAGGGGAATTGACCACAAGATTAATACATGTAAAACTCGTTATATTTAGTTAAATTAATGAGTGTTTGTGGAAATAATTAATTTTAAAATTTTCTAATAGGGCTAGGTGTTCCGCTCGGCCGGGTGTTCTGCTCAGGCAGGAATTACGTTATTTAAATAATAACCCGCTTATTATGGATGCGGTGCCGGGTGGTCAGGGTGAGTAGAACATCCAAAGGTATATAAACCTTAAACCTAGACTACGAGTCCAAGTGGCCAACTATCAGTCAAATAGCTAACTGAGCATCAACCGTCGCGATGGGCCTTGGTTCCCAGCCGATTCATGTTGCGGTTTTCAAACAGCGGCTCAAGGGGCTCCATCAAATATAATGGTCGAAAGGCATCATATTTAGTCACCGTTGAGTGTCCGCAGGGCGTCTTATCACACGAAGTTACGGTAGTCTCGATAGCTACCTAGTGCGCTAGGCAATCGACAGAAGCCACACTCGACAAGAGATCGACAGGTCATCCTGATTTTAGACGGATTTAGCTAAGCTTTTGATTGTATCCACTGCGAAGGATAATCAGCTATGACAAGGATCATAAAAGAAATACTTACTTATTCCGGGTTCGAACCAGAGACTAGCAATACCCTATCAAAAATTAAAACTTTATACTTTATATCCACTGTTACATTTCGTGACGAGGTGGTAATTTCATAAATCATATAACCGCCTCAGCGGGCTTTTTAAAAGCCCACGGGCTGCCAAGAAATGGGCCGGGCCTAAAGGTCGGGCCCGAAGCCCGGCCCGAATACCCGTAGGCCCGAAAAGTCCACAGGCTTTCTCAAGGCCTAACCAGGAGGTTAGAAAGAATGAAGTGTAAAATATGAAATCGGAATAAACTAAAACAAGAAAAGTGGGGCCATACAAAATCAATCGCGTCGACCCCGTCCGACCAACCCCTATAGGATAGACGCCGGGAGTCTTTGTGTTTCTAGGTCAAGCGCCAACAGTATAAAAGCTACACAGGACGCTCCAATAGAAGTTATAATACTTCCACCGAGTAACGAGTCTTTTCTAAGGGTAGGGGTGCGTTTAGTGGCCACAGCAGGGCTTCCGTTACGGGTGCCAACACCTCGAACAAGCAGTCCGGCACGACGTGGTGCTTTTTTTACCCCGAACCGAGTTGATCAAAAAGCCAAGAGCTTCGCTCGCCGTGCATCCGCCTTTACGTACCTGGTCAATCATTCCCCAAAGAGCAAAATTCCACGGCTTTAGTAATGTAACCCTCAGGGAAGCGAGCTCGTATAGCTGGTTGAGGGTAACGTTGCCACCCCGGATTTGCGCAGTGATTACACTATGTCGGTCCAGCTCTCAGACGATTTGCTTTGTATACTTTTAAGAAAGTTAATAGCGGTGTCCATAGACAGAGCACCGGAATAAACAGCAGCGCCCAGTCCTCGAGCAAGGCCGTTTTAAATGGCGCCGGGCTAAGAGCTCCTAGGGTCCGGTGTTAAGAGACTACTTATTAGGGTAGTGGCCTATCAGTCAGGTAAGGAAGAGGGCAACAGTATGAATTAAGCCAAGACTATTTCTTAAGGAGCGCTCAAGAAACTATTCGACCGGGAGGTATTTAACCTACAACCTAGTAATTTAACTCTAAATCTAGTTACATAATACGAGCTAAGTCTTCGAAAAAGCAAAGGGAAGATTATGCAACCCGAGAGCGGGGTTTCATAGGGGGCGTATAGGCGGTCTAGCTCCCTAGGGAGCCCCCCGATAAGGGACCGATCTCTTCCCGATCCGACGTCCCCGAATGAAAGTGGGAATAGCCTCATGAACGCGGGAGGGAAGCGCACCATCAAAGAAAAATCATAACACTAGAATAGATAGATCGGGGGCCCGTTAAGTACGCCGGACGGTACCTCCAACTAATTACAACCTTGATTGTACCTAACGAATTAGAAGTACTACTTTCTAGTCGGATTTATAGGTTTTAACGTGTTCAATATAGCTCAATATATATTTTATACGTGTACCAGATATAATCTCTTTAACTACCTACCTGGTTAGTCGTGACCCACGGAAAGGAAGACAACATCCATAATCAAGCTGATGTCACTTATTTAGATGATTAACGTTATAGCTATGATGTGCTCATCCCTCAAGTCCCAAGCTTGATATGTCTCCTCCGAATCATCTATGGACCACGGTATGGCTCTACTAGAAGCCCTCTGGAGCGGTGACGAGATATCCTGCGAAATAGGACAGACCTCCTACCTAGGTACTACGTACCAGGTACCACCTAGTACCTAACGCAGATCAGAGTCTATCGTTAGTGGACTGGTGGTACCTAGCAGTCGGCCGTCGGGTACAGGTGGACTAGAGTCATGGGACCTAACCCGATCAGGTGATCTTCCCGTAGGGTAGCTCTACGGTAGTTACAACAATGGTATTCTTATCAGAGAGTATTCATGAACAACACGCATTTTTCGATCTCAGTACTCATGCTACAGTAGTATTTATTATCTATTATTATTTTAGTTAGCGTGGGTATTTTGGTTCGGTAGTATTTACTTATTGGTATTTAGATGAATACTGTATAACTACCTCAATTTTACCAAATTTTTAAATCGAAGTTTAGTATTCTTATGAATACGTATTCTTAAAAGCACCAAATGCACCACAAGCATTTTTGAATACTTAATTTTTCTGAATACCATAATATTACTGTAAATTATACGGTATTCTAGGCTCTTAGTTCGCCGGCATGGCATAGACATGAAGACCATAACCACTGCTTTATGATCGCCTGTTTGCTGGCATCAATCAGTCCTTTACTGGGAGAGTACGGCATTGCCAAAAATGTGGACAGAAATGCCCTCATTCTCTCTCACAGCCTCTTGGACTTCCTGATATTCCTGGTTGGGGATCCAAAATGCCATTCCTGTCTAGCCCATACAACCTTTCTTTTGAAAAATTGTTGGTCCCTTTTTTTCAAAATCACATAAAATACTTTCCAAACAAGATTGACAAAGTGTATGAATGTTAACGCGTCGCTTCGCAGGAAGAACGTAGGACCAAAGGGCTGCGAATGAAGATCCTGGGTCGTAGGGAATGACTCTAATGGTCAGCCTGTGACCTTCCGATTCCAGGCATGAGACACAAGACCAGGAAATAACTCCTCTCATTCTATGTAATCGTCAGTTTCTGTGAATACAGGCCTACTTAGGACTGGCCGTTGCTGAAACTTTTCTAGGGGTGATAGAATCAGCTGAGATTTGCTCAAAGCTCAAATCTGTTTTGCAGACAAATGGCGTCTCCCTGGGCAATTGATTTTAAACGTAGCTGTCAGACACATGGGTTTCATTTATACTAAAAGAAGTGCGATCCCAAATAGTGTCGCAGTTCTACCAGGCTTAGACACATGGCCAAGTCCCGAAAGACGATATGCGATTGAAGCCATGTCGCAGTGAGCTAATTCGTGTTACGGACCAGACGAGAGACACATGAGATCGGAAGAGGACTAATGAGGAAGGCGGCAAGGAGCATTCTGCCAACTGTATTTAAGAAGGATCTCTCGATTCCCTCCACTTCTTCTTTCTTCTTCTCAGCTTCTGTTGCTTCGTTGAATGGTACAGCAAGTTCTTTTGATTCAGCTTTCGACCGTAACAATTCGTCGATGATCTGGGCTAGCTCTATAATCAAGGCAGAGCCGCTATGCCGTATGATACAGTACTTCCGGAAATCGGTGTCACCACTTACACTCATTATGTCACCATTCCTGTTGCCAAGATGCTACAGGCTGTATTAGTTCAATCACCCGGATATTAATATTCCAGTAAGTACACGTTGTGCGTTCATTATATACAGGGAATTCGGCGAAACGAGGTTTGCTATATTGAGGATCTAAAGTAGCTAATCATCAAGCTTGTCGAACCACCCGTTTCCAAGGCTTAAGTCGACCAAGTAAGAGGATGATGTATTCAATCCTCCACCGCAACGCATCAAATGCCATATAACGAGCCATTTCCAAACAAAAAAAGGGTTTACTATGTGGTGGTAGAATTTTGCACCAGTTTCTCTAGCTCTACGGAATTCGTCGGCGTATAGTGTGGTCAAAGTGGCATGTGATCGATCTATGCAGCACAACTATATGTGTTTACAATAGAAGACGGCAAAGGAAAAGAAAAAGAGGTCAAGGCGCTAATGGACCAATTCAGTATGGGTTTCATTTCTGTTTGGGAAATAGATGCGAGGTGCTAAAGGACAGGCAAGATCAAGTCCTTTAAGGTCTGTGGTCTGTGGTGGGGATTGGAGGGGAACAAACCAATGACACAGGGCTTCCCCGCTCTGGCGACCCCGAGGAACTCCTGGGGGCCGAGGCAGACGGGCATCACAGACAAATGGTTTGCCCAATTATAGACTTTGTTCTTCCCTAGGCAAGGATGGCGTGACATGCCCCAGAGTCCCCTATATTACATCTTAGGGCATATCGAGATAGAAATTTTTGAGCGATCAAACACATGCAACAGGTAGAGGGGCTGGCAATGGTCGATCTCACATGATATAGCCGAAACGCATCGTACCGAGCGACTTTGAGCTGGCGTAGAGATATAAGATAGAAGGCCGTTTAGATCTGGGTTCTGTGAATCTTGTTTCGGCTCTTAAGACAAAATTCCGCCGCAAAATATGGCGACCCGAACGACTACAAAAGGCAACCCTCGCGATTCTATGATATCCACCTGGCGCAATGCTGACCGATCACAATGGACATCCTCCCACTGGCTGCTTGATCTGCTGGGCACACACCTTAAGCCCAGCGATAGAGAAGTGCCTATCTTTTCTAAGAAAGAAAAGATCCCGTCCGTACGGGAATGGACTGTCCATCTATGGATCCTGCTTCATGCTTTGATTCCCCACGTTCTTCAACAAATATACGTGACCTATACTAGGCGGAACCTCGACCCGATCGCTATCTTTTGGTTATATAGCACGACATTCTACGGGACGGGTATACATCTAGTACAAATAATTCGCCGCCTCGGTTGGGTCTACGGCTTCTTGGATGGAGATAAGCATGAACGAGACGACATCCCTGATGTTGGTGTAGGAAGGGTTGCGACGGAATTGCTTTCGGTCCCGACACTTCGCCTGGCTATGTCCGTCTACCTATCGTACCAACCGGAGCAGCTCCCATTCTCTTTCAACTGGGTCTGGCTAGCGCTGGAGATCGGACTCTATAGTATTACGGTGGATTTCTGGTTTTATTGGTACCACCGCTTGATGCACACAGTGACCCCGTTGTGGAAGTTTCACCGCACGCACCACCTGACGAAACACCCTCACCCGATGCTTGGCGCATATGCCGACCACGAGCAGGAGTTCTTTGATATCATTGGCATCCCACTCCTTGCGTACGGTACTCTCAAGCTTATCAGCATGCCTATGTCATTTTACGAATGGTATATTTGTTATCAGTATGTGGTCTTCTCTGAGATCATCGGACATAGCGGTCTCCGCATTCACGGGGGCGCACCCTCCACTGTCAACTGGATACTCGAGTTCTTCGGCGCAGAGCTGGTGATCGAAGACCATGACCTGCACCACCGCTACGGGTGGAGACAGAGCCACAACTACGGAAAGCAGACCCGTCTCTGGGACCGCATATTCGGCACCTGTCGTGAACGCATCGAAGGCCATAAGGCCAACGTCGACTACGAAAACCGTGTCACATTCCCACTTTTTTAAAATTATCCCTTTGATGGGACAGGAAAAGAGAGCCGGATGATATCGGAGAAATAGAGAACCTACCTGTGGAGAAGAAAGACTGGACCGTTTTCCACATGGTTCCAAGCCGTTTGGTTCAACATAGTACTCAAGTCATCACGTAAATCTGCATTTTGGACTTTACTTTCTGTCGAGCTGTCTTCTTGGACGGCCCTTTGCGGCGGGGGGCATTGCGGATAGTGGATCTTTGGCAGGTATAAAGAGAGCTATTCACTCTTCGTCTTGCAGTCAGAGTGAAAGTTTTATATTCTCTTAAAACCGAAGACTACTTACAGATGCGTCCAATATTCCGAATACAAACAGAGTGCCTAGTCTGGACTTGGGTTGTTGCATGGCGATTTGAGGCGATATCACCTCCTTTGCAATGTCGAAGAAATCGTGGCAGAGGAAGTTTGGGTTCACTGCCCGGTTCCACCGCGTAAAAAATAATTACTGGGTGGCTGTCCAAGTCGGTTGCTGCGTCTGGAGCTTGAGATTCTTGGCTGTGAGCACAATCTGGCAGTCGAGAAAATGGGCATGGCCTGATAGGTTCACGCGCCGCTGAACCTCCATCCATAACGCCTCCAGCCCGTCGCTTTGAAGGGAATAGTGGAAGTCCTGGACACGCCCTGAGCGCCCATGGGTCTGTACATCTGTCTCGATTTGGGGAGCCTGGACGTTACCCTCAATGTGCTCGGCGCTGGCTGGGAGGTGCTGCGTGATCGAAGACGGTTGCACGGTGTACACAGATAGGAGAAAGATCTCATCTGTTCACGTTTGCCAGTGGTCTTTGGTGATAACGAAGTGGTCGAGAGCCCACAGGTGAAAGAGACGAGGGAACAAAAGATACACTTCAACCGCGGGATACCCATGAAGTCGACCGAATGGGAGACGGGACACCTGGAGACAAGAAGACAATGCAGCTTAACTTTTGCGCGGGGCCCGGGTTTCAGCAGACCTCGCTCGCCATTACCAGGTTTTGACGCTCGGCCAGATTTGCCAGTGCCTACCCGCCCTGCCAACGCATCCAGCACATCGAACCAGATTAGACCCCAGAATAACGCCAGTTGCGATCCTAACGTACAATGTTGTCAAAATATCTCATTTTGTGACTTCTTCATGTTTTTAATCAGCTGATGGTCACCTGGCGGTCACCTGCCACCTACAATCCTATGTGATATTATTATAGTAGTAAACTCGTTGTTGACACTGGTCGAGTGCTCTTGAGGGACACGGCAGCTGAGTTCGGAAATGATCTTCAACGACCCGCTATTTCTTCAAGGTAAGAAAACTATTGGCCTCGACAAGTCTTCGCACATCGGCTATTCTAACAATTGAGCTTTCAATGATGGCTCAGGCCTATTTCGGTGTTCGCCGATGTGCATGATCAAAACACGGCATTTCACAATTGAAACACAGGGGAAAACGCTTTCTAGCTTGTCGTTCATCGGCTTTTATGCTCCCAAAAGGAACAAATGATGGCCAGCTGAGACTGCAAAGCGGAGAATAATAATGAAGCCGTTGGGGTAGAACAGCGGGAAAGATATCAAAGATATAAATTGGAGTATCTTACCCCTCGTGCGGAAGGTTCAAATCATTCATCATACGCCAACATCGACCAGTTCGAAGATTCAAGCGCTGCCTGCCCAGGTGATATCTTGCAAAACACTTTCTACTTCCTACTTTCTGCTCTCCATCTCAATCCATCAAATTATGTCTTGGGGCGGTCAAATGGCCTCTACCGGCCTGAACCTATACCACGCTGTGGACAAGGCCCGCATTGCCCGCGGCGATCCCTGGCGATCCGTGTACATCAACCTTCGCAACGACTCCGACCGTGTCCTTACTCTTTCCTGGGACACTCTCCACTACGGCAATTGGGCCCACGCCCCTCCCCAGTCCATTGCACCGCATAGCACTGGGAGTTTCTGGAATGTGCAGATGGAATCGGGTCCCATGCATGGCGTTGAAGCAGATGTTGCATACAACGTTGAGAATGGGGGAAGTTTTGTCCTCCACTGGATAAACCCCATGATTGGGAGTAATAGTTACGAGGTGAGAGACCAGGGGCCTTTGTCGGTAAATCAGGATGGCGATGGATCCGGGGACAATTCGGAAATTACTTGGATTTTCCGAGGTTAGGTCTCGATGTTCGGCTTATTTAGTTAGCTAAACAATATTATTTGTTACGTCTCATTGAGGAAACCTTTCCGTGTACTCGTGTTTGGGGCACGTGCCCTTAAAAGGAAACGAAAGATGCTTTTCACCTTTAAAAGATGCGGACATGTCCCAGTAACCTGCTCATTGAGGATTTATCTTTCCCGTGAGAGTGGCTCAGCCTGAGATGTCGAGCCCGGAGACGTCATTCATTTCGTTTAGGAAAGAGGTCCTTCATGATGTTCTGGCCCGTGCATTTGAGACGCTTTGGTACATTCTTGTCGGATGCGAAGTAGGCAGACCCTCTGCTGATGCCCGTTACCAAAAGATACAGAGATATATGATCTACACAAGAAGCCCTTTCCCTCGCCGGACTCGCAATCATCGTCACCTCAAAAATAGGCATTGTCCTTATCTACTTTCCAGCTGCGTAGTCCCAGCCATGAGATACGAAGTTGATCGCGGATGTTCCGAGCAAGGTTTGCCGCGAGCCCTACGTATCTTGTCTCTAGGAAATTATCTTATAGAAATGATGCGAAGACTGTCCTGATAATTTTGGAACTTTCAAAACAAGGCCTTGTGTAGGCACTCAAATTTGGCACGCTAGGCGCGTGGAAGGATCCACGTTGAACTACACGCTCATGACGGCCCATTTCGCCTCGCCTTCTCGCGGACATGAATAATTTAGGTGAAGAACGGCCTAATAAACATCAGCCTAGCTATAGTGATGGGTCTCCACAGAACTGCGTCTGGCATTAACGCCCAGCTCATGTCTAGGCCGGACGGAAGCGTTGAACCAACGTTTGAGCACTGCGGCCTTTTCCTCTGCAAACTTCTCCACCTCGATCCTCCGGTCCTCGATGTCGTTCATGTATTGTTGGGCTCAGTCTTCCATTTCGTTTATGTACCTTTGCGCTTCTTGTTCTATGTCCTTCTAACATCCATTGGTCATTGTGCGAACGAATTTCGACGTTCGTTACCATCGTCAACTTGTTCGCGGAATTCGGCTTCGTTCGTTTTGTCGAAAATTTGATCGCGACACTCGCTCACGGCATTATCGACGATCCCATCGACATGTGATTTGAATCCGCGCTCGATTGTCCCGTCGATATAGAGTTTGAGGCGGCGCTCAATGATCTTGATATGGGTAAAGCCAGATCTTCTCGGACTCGAATGGCTGGTCACTGTCTACATGCAGTGGTGTAACCAGCTGGTGCCCTGATCGAACCAACAATTTGCAGATCAGGTCATCGGAAACACAACGGAGTTCCTCCTCAAGACGCGCAAGCCTTTTATCGTCTGTGCCTCCAGGAGGAGAGTTGTGCTTAAAGTGAGTTGGCCGGATTGTAGATGATGATGGGGAGAGCGTGCTCGGCGTATTAACTTCGGTGGGAGAGCCTGGCGGCTGAGGAGATGCAAAGAGCAGTCTTTTTCGTCTTTCATCGTCAGGCGGCATTGAAGACGGGTCTGGGTACTTTTCATGAGCTATTGAAGGGCCAAATACATGAGGAGGACGGTATAAGATGACTCCGCGCCGCTTTCCAATCACCTGCTAATACTGGGATTCCAGGCCATATAGCGATGGATCCACCTGTTTTGTCTGCTCGGAAACGAGCTCTTCACAATAAGGGGGTGGATCGAGCGACAGTCTGAAGATATTCCAATCTCTCTGGAATAAGCTATTACGAGCGTAGTCAAAGGATCATCATCTTCGAGTAGACACTATCGTTTGGTAATATCAGCTTGTGCAGACGCAAAAATTTGCCTCATTTGGTCGCGTGGCACAGCTTCTAGCCTTCCCAATTCAGCTGGCAGTAATTGCCTTCTGTCTAACTTGAAGCCAGTTCCCATCCATCCACCTCAATACAACTTCCAGTGACCGGAATGGATTTTGATGGGCCCTATATACTCCAATTGGGCTTTATATGCGACAGACACCTCTGCCGTATAAGAGACCGATGTCCTGGAGTAGATTCATTTGCATTTTGAGCAACGCATTGAGGTCCAAGGCCCTGTCTTTGACACGTCACAACAGCGGTACAAATTGGAGGAGGAGGAGCTTGTCAGCCTATCCGATCATTCTTTTCATCGAAATGTGGATAAGCTTGTTTTAGATGCTGCTGGAAAGCATGAGGCGATCCGACCCAATATGATTTAAAAAGACCGTCCGGAAGCGCCATGGAATGGCCTGGGCTGGAACCTCGTTAAAGCGAAGCTACGGGCAACTCTGATCTGGACATCCTTTGGCCTCTTCCAAGCGGGATACACAGTCTGGTGACGACCCTTGATGAACTCACTAACGCTAAGGCACAGCCACGGATCTTCGAGAGGGCTGCAAAGCCAGGGATACAAGCTTGGTTAGTGAAGGACGGCCGAGGTAACCTGTTTGGCCAACGGGGATACCTTTAGCAGCCTTTGCGAGACATGATCGGCCGGCAGAGAGAGAACTTGGCCGGCAACGCGAAGCAGGAAGACTTCTCCTTGTTGGGCGTGGCACAGAATAGCAGCGACGCACGAGTCTAGAGGACACGACAAGACTCTCTATGTCACCCAAGAGAACGGACACGCATGTTGGTGTGCAAATAGACAGAAACGGCTCTCACTCGCGCTGAAGACCTGCGGCTGGGCGATGGATGTGATGTTGTTCTAGCCAAATTGTCGATAGGCTACACTTTCATGGCTTGTATCTAAGATATTGACACCTGAGAGAACATACACTGAATGAAATCTTTATGGGCCCCAATGAATCAATACACTAGCTAAAGCATGCATATTGAAATCCGTGATAGTTGCCCTTTCGGCTCAGCCGCCGGGCTTTAATGAATTGTGTGAGCACCTATGAACCTGCTTATCATTATACTCTGTTAATTGGTAGAGTTAATCATCGCAGTAAGTCTAAATAGACCCCCTCCCCCAACCTCTCTCACAAACATATACGCACATCATATGACACTGATCAAGCCTAAGTAAAACCCTGTCGAAGAGCTCGATGGGGTAAACTTAAACGAAAGCTCCGAAGTTGAGGAGGTGGCCTGATAGGTAAATGTCTCCCCAATCCAGGCAGCGAGCTTACCCGGTGGAACCTGATAGGTTTGGCTGTCAGATCCAAGGGTAACGATCAATGACGAGGTTGTTGTGCCCATTCTATACCAAAATGACACGGTGTATGTAGTTCCCGAGACGGTGACCAGTGACTGAGAGAGCATATACGTCTGTGGACTGATGCCAACATAATAGAATACATAGGTAGTGCCAATTGATATGCCACTCGCAGATGTAATGTGCTTCCGCTACCTGTGGTCGTCCAGCCAGCGACAGAGAAAGCGTTTTCTACATCAAAGTCTGGATTTTGCACGAGGTTGACCCTCGCGGCCGCGGTTGCTGTTGCGGTCACAGTTGTGGTAGTCGTCGTGGAGACTGTCTGGGTCGCGATCATGTCGATGGCTGACGTGGTGAATTCGGTGTTGGTGATGTGGACTGTAACGACGACTGTGCTTTGGAGCGTGACGGGTTGAGTGATGGTGACACCGACGCGTCACGGATGCCGTTTCAGTAGCGGTGACGTCGGCAGTTTGGGTAGTTGTCTGACTGGATGTGATATCGACTGTCTCCGTGTTGTGTTGCATCGTTGTCGGGTCAGTCGTGGCCGTGTTCGTGACATCCGCCGTGATAGTTTCCGTGACCGAGGCAATTTCTTCAGAGGTAATATCTGAAGTGGTCGAGATTGTCACGTCAGTCGTCAGCGTGATAGTGACGAGGTCGGTCTCAGTGGATGCGATCATCCGCGGTGATACTCAACTCTGGGGTATCAGTGGCAGTCGTAATAGATAAGGACGTGATTGTTGATGTCTCGTGAACGGTTACCGTACTCGTGACATCGGCGGTCATTGTGCTGGTGACAGTCGTAGTCAAGAGATGGGGTGCTGTGTTAGTTACAAAATCGGTTGTCAACTTGGTGACGTAAACTGTATGGGTTCCAGGAGCGTGGGTGTGAATGGTGATGGTATTAGTGGCCTATTCAATCAATTAGCATATGGTCTGCAAACTCTAGCGAGACAGAGCGTACCGTAGGCTTTGCGACTGTTGTCGTGGTAAACGACGTTGATAACCACTTTTCATCCCACAGGAAAGAGCATGCGCTTCAAAGATGACTATGGTGAATGTTGCTCAAGGCGGAAGGAGTTGGTAGTGCAGTAAGTGCATTGATCTCGTCCCTTTTAACTGGTTCAATAGTTGTGACAGAGGTTGCAGTGACAGTAAAACCATCAGTCTCGACGGAGGTGATTGTGGCAGTGATATAATTGGTCTCCGTCGCAGAGAGAGTGTTGGGGGAAGTGTAGAAGTCGGTCTGAACAGTAGTCAGAGACTGAGTATCAGTCGTAGTCACACCCACCTCTTGAGTGGTGGTAGATGAGATAGTGTCCGTCGCCGTTGCAGTGGCGGTTTCAGTAAGGGAAATGGTTGTGGTCTCAGTATGATAGTTTGTGCTAGTGTCAGTCGCCATTTCCGTGTGGAGTCTGCTCATATATTGGGTTGCATAGTCTGTGAAGTACGATGTAACAAAGACTGTGGCATAGCTAGTGATCGTGCTTGAGAAAGTCTCGGTAGTAGTGTCCGTGAAGTACTCGGAGATGGTGGCAGTCGTGTCGTCCGTGATTACCTGGGTGACCCTGTTCCTGATGAAGCTAATCATAACCCTCGTGATTGTAATATAGTCTGCCGAAGTCTGGAATCTGGTGGAAACATCCACTCTTGTAGATGTTGATAAATCTGTGATCGTTAGGGGCACAGTCTGAGTCAAAGTCGATGTCGCATAAAAAGTGGTAGTAGCCAGTGGCTCCGCAATTGTCGAGGTGATCCCCTGTGTCGTCGTTCTTGTCACCTCGCGGGAATGATCGGTGAGAGTTTGAGTGATCTTGGCGGTAGTTGGCATTGGAGTCACCGTCTTAGTTTTGGTGGTCACTTCAGAACCGTGAATGAGTTCGTGACAGAAACGGCGTCCTTCGGGGCGTCCTTCGGGACATCCTTCAATCGATAATCAAACGAGTGATTTCTTTGAAGGGCACCTCATGCCAATTGGGTGACGGGTCATGATTGCTAGGACAAAAATCGCCATGGTTTTCCACTGGCAGGGCTGATGTAGTGGCTGCGCATATTAATGCCAACCGTAATGCTGACCTGCACCTCATGATGAGTCCTCGCAATTTGGCAAGCGTAAACGAAAGTACTGTCCACAGATACCGCACTGATAATTGATGGGGGATAGCTCTATATTCATATCGACGAGCGTGAGGTCTCCATGGGCCTCCCGGGGCTCGAGTGAGGTAAAGATTGTGGCCAGATAATATTTGAACAATCCAGCTTTGGGAGTATTTCGCCAGAGTGTACAATTTAAGGCCGAGCCGGTAAGCCAATACCGGAGGCTCCGAACAAGGCTGGAGGCAAAAAAGCCGACTCGGAGGAAGCTACTCTCCAGGCCAAGCTTCATTGTGTTTGTTTCAAAAGTAGCCACTGGAGGCGATGGCGTGGCGCACACTATTAGAGTGGCGTTATGGAGCCCTGCTCCAGATCCTAAGACCATGCTTTTCTCGTTCAGGAACCGGAATCGATGAAAAACGAGAAGGAGCCTCCATTAGGGTCGCTTAAATTGGCCGAGAGGGCAAGAAACAAGTCACTTTGGTCTAGGGATCTCCGAAAGAAAGAAAGACCTTACACCTTTAATCCATTCGCGGCGAGTCCGACCGGGAAGGAAAACGGCTTCTTTTGCCGCTCGGCTAGATTCACCTCTCCACGAATTTTCACGTTCACCTAAACTATTATAGCGCGAAATATCATCGGGAGTTCATGCTGGGTGGACTGATTTGGTTTCCAAACTCCTTTTGAGCGTGATCTTTGAGCGCTTGCTCTCCCATATTACGTCGGACTATAGACGGCAGATGGCCATAACGCTGAATTCTTTGCAGACCTTTCAGCGCTTCTCCTCCCACCCCTTTATTATGAAACCTGTTGTGTGTTGCAAAAGGATGGAAGCTTGATTATTTTCATTCCAGGGAGATACAAAGAGGCCATATATACAGCATGAAGTCCAAGTTGATAACTTCGTATAGATAATGTAGGAATTATTTCCGATGCGGCGGCT
>JAXQJV010000746.1:0-14312 GCA_037042255.1 Penicillium sp. PG106-07D
GCGCTTCTGACTCGAGCCACCTCGGACCCTACTGTCGCCAATGGTGAGGGTCGTACTGCGTTCGAGCTCACTGGAGACCGTGCCACTCGGGATGCATTTCGCATAGCCCGACATGAGCTCGGCGAGTCGAGATGGGATTGGACTGCAGCGAAGGTCCCATCTGCCATATCCAAAGCAGATGCAGACAGCCGGGCCGAAAGAGAACGGAAACAGGCGATAGAAGAGGAGACGAATCGCCGCAAGGCAAGCCTGGAACGTTTGAAGAAGGAGGACGCTGAGAGGGCAGCGCAACAGATATCCAAATCCGGCGGGCGTACTCTGGGAGCAGTGGAGAAGACCGCTGCTGAGGAGCGGGATGAGGAGACTCGAGGTATGACACCGGAGATGAGAATGAAATTAGAAAGAGAACGGCGAGCGAGGGCCGCTGAAGAGCGCTTCCGGAGGATGCAGGGAAACTGAATCACTGTCATGCTGTTCGTTCTTTAGGCATCCTCTAAGCATTCACTTGCATCGAGCTTTGTATCATTGCAAATCCGCATTGACTAGAAACTGAAATATATCAACTGGCTAAGGTTTGCCAGCTTATCAAACAAACAAAGACTATTGAGTCGCGTCATGGCAGACAGTCACATGTGTAGTTCCCTGATGTCGCATCTCTCACTTCGCCCAACTTGTCGCTTACATCGTCGCAACTCCGTCTAGGCCTCCCTTGCCAAAATGGATTCCATGCGCTATTCCGGCCCTGATGTGAAGGATCCCGGCATCCACGTCGGTAGCTTGAGCCTCTGGGATCCTACTAGTCATCAGACCAGTCAACCAGTTGAGGTTTACAGCAATGAGGAGCTTTTCATGGGAAGAGACTCGAAAAGATGGTAAGAAAACTCCTCCCATCCCTCGTAGCAATCCCAAGTTGACATGATCTGCTTTTTGTCCAGTCAAATTCATCTTACAGATCCTTTTGTCTCAAATAAGCATGTCAAGATCTACACCATTATCTTTGATCAAGATAGCCTGCAGGACATACCGCCGCTGGTCTATGCCGAGGATCTCTCTTTGAACAGCACCTTCTGGAATGACCATCGAATGGGCAAAGGGAAGGGAAGCTTCCTTTTGAGTGATGGAGATATCCTTAAAGTATCCGTCAGCATTCATTTCCAGTTCAAGTCTGCCCATCCCAACAAAGAGAACAGGTTTACGCCCTTGCAGGAACTTGAGATGAAGGTCCGTATTGCCATGACTGATATTATTCTCGACTTGTCTTTGCTGATCCATCGACCAGACATTTGAAAAGCGCTATGTCATCACTCAGCGTGTGCTCGGCACTGGGGCTTATGGGAGGGTGCACATGGCCTTCAACGTGACCACTGGACGGCAATTTGCTTGCAAGGTTGTCGATCTTCAAGCTACCAGAGCAGAATTTCAGGTAAGAGCCAGGATTCACGGGGACTCGGAAGACGAACAAAAGTCGAAATTCTTTACTACCAATGAGCCTTTGAAGAACACCGCCAAGGCAGACAAAGCCTCTCTGATCGAGGGACCTATTCATGAAAAGATAGCCATGCAGCGGCGAGAGTCACTGCTTCTGGCAGAGCTATCTCATGTGAGTCTTCTTCCAAATACCTGTGGCTTTCGAATTCGTGAAACTAAGAAATACTCAGCCAAATATCATTGCAACGGAGCAGATCATTCGGTCTAATAATACAATGTGCGTCTAGATCATCAAAAACTCCGCGAGACATGGTTCCAACCACACACATTCTAGGTACATGTTCACCGAACTTGTGACATGCGGTGACCTCTTCTCCTTTATTCGAAACAATGGTGGCCCCCTTGACGAGAAGCCAGCCGCGTTGATAATCCGCCAGATCTTGCTTGCCCTCGAGCACCTCCACGACCGAAACATTGTACATCGAGATGTCAAACCTGACAATATTCTCATAACCTCGCATGAACTCGGTGGAAGAGTGCTGCTGGCCGACTTTGGATGTGCCAGGCTGGTGAACCGGTCCCACCAGCGAATGTCGAGTATGGTCGGAACACGTGAATATTGCGCGCCGTATGTATGACCATTCCGTATATTGGAGTTCTTTTGCTCATTGTCCACGACAGAGAGCTGCATTACCCTAGCAGTAAGGGCTACACCAAGGCCATTGACATGTGGTCCTTGGGCTGCGTCGCCGCCGTTCTACTTGTCGGCAACACTCCGTTTGACGAGCCATGTAGATCCCTGTCAAGCGATCTGATGAACCTGGAATTGGACATGGATGCACTTGGTATAACTTCACGGGCTAAAGGCTTCGTCTCTCGACTACTCGTTGAAGATGAGACCCAACGGATGGATGTGAAGCAGGCACTGCGACATGGCTGGTTCACCAATCGCGGACAAGCCAAATGGTTCAAGGAAATGTACAATGCTGCGATTCAAGGGTGGAAGCCTCGAGATATCAATGAGCCTGTCATTGTCGAGCTTACAGACTTTGAGACCGAGCAAACCAACAAGCGGTTGCCCTCAGAGTCTGCATCAACCTGGTCCCTCAAGGAAGGTGCCCACTTCGCAGACGTTGACCACATCTCTGAGAGCTCATGGGAGAATCATCCACCCGGGGCCACGAAGCCGCTGATATCTCCTGCCATCTCACACTCCGTCCCCGCAAAGAAGTCGTCAGGCCGCTCACCGCTGCGTCCAGTCGACCAGAACTCTGCAAAGAGACCGAAAGGACGTAAGGAGTCCGTGTGTCATCTCAACACTGACACTGATGTTAATTTCATCAGTCAGGTCAAGCGCGCGCAAGTTGATCGACCCAAATTGGAAAGACACATTCTGTATGTGTCTCCCTGTGAAAGCCCCGAGGTCCAGAGACATGGAGGTAAGAAGCAGCCAGTACCCAAGGCAGAGAAACCAGTTGCCAAAGCCAAGTTCACTGTCAACAAGGACACGGGCACGCGAAATTTCTTCATCTCAGCGCCGCTTTCCTGCATTCCCCCCACGGAGAAGGCTAAACCTCAAAAATTGTCCAAGGCCGAGAGCGATGAGTCGGACCAAGTGTACGAAGAAGTGCGCAATCCTGTCACCGGCAAACGAAAGCGACTCATCTATGGCCGGGATGTGGAATCTTTGAGCCAGATGCTCTGATATTATGAATGATGGACTACGAATCATGTTCTATGTGAAGGTTACTGTTGGTTGAGGAGATCTGGGATGATAATGGCGGATGACATGGATTACTGTGCACAATTATTTTTTAGTTATTATGGATCGGTCTAGCTATTTGTATTGTCTGCGTACAGCTAGAGAGCTGCCAGCTGGCGATGGAATCTTAGCCTCCATACACTATTCCTTCTGTCCGTCCCAATGTCAACATCTGGGCCTTGACTTTCCGTGGCTTCTGCTCGGGCCACGGGCCACAGAGCTCGAGAAGATCCAACACAGCTGAGAACATACCTGGTTCCTTTTTGACCCTCCAGAATTTTAAACCTCCGTCAGGCGCTCGGCCAAGGAATATTAAATTTACGCAGATTGGCTCTTCTGCCCCTACGATGTGAGCTCACTGGGGCGAAAATGCGGCCCAAATAGATGCGCCACCAACCTTGGAGACTTCAACTGTCCATTCAGCAGTGACCTACCCTCAGCGCGAGAGGGATAGGGTAGATAAAAGACCGCCATTAATCACAGATAGGCTTGTCGAGGCACAAATACCGGCCATTGGCTTGTCACTATCAGCAAGATAGGGCTAACTGATTCAGTGGCCACAATGAAGGGCAGGAGAGCAGTGTATCATCCCGGGTGTGGCGATCAAAAGATCACCAGGGACCAGGTCTAGTCAGATAGTGTGGTCAGTCGAGGGGCACCGCTGTGGAGTTATATTGGTGGATGGTTTCAGACAGGAGGGCCAATTGGAGGGTTCTTGACCCTGGTCAGTTGCCCACCTTCTTCCTTTCCACCGGGAAAGAGCATGCTATTGGTAGTCAGTGCAGGGGGTTTGACACGGACTGTCCACAGAGTTTACATAGGGTCAAGTCTGTACAGAAATGACTTCGATTGGTGGATCTCGCCTCGAGAGGGACACTGGATCAAGAGATCAAGAGCGATGTTGGTTGAAAGAGGGCGTTGCCATGGAGAGTGTCTTTTCGGAGGCAGAAGTAGCCCTAGTCCAAGACAGTCTCAGAGGACCTCACCACAGAACACCAGAGACATTGGCAATGGTCCCATTTCATCGGGTAGAACAACAAACAAACCACTTACCTGTCTGCCAACTTAAATCAGCCAGCCCCCCCCTGGTCTCGAGTCTAGTGAACAAGTTCAAGCAGCTCCTCAGATGACAGCAATCACACGATCTGCTCCCTGCCCCGTGTGGCAGGAGTAGGCATACAGTCACTCTTCCGCCTAACCCAGATAGCCCCTACCAAGAGGGCAACACAAAGAGCCCCGGGCAAGCCAAGACCAGGTTCAAACTCACAGAATTTCCCCAAAGAAGGCAAGATCAAGAAACCCTCGAGCCCTCGTTTCCAACAAAGGAAACACCCTCAGCCCTGCCATAGCCAAGGGTCGGAGGGGCAACCAACTGCACCCAACCCAGCCACACCCACGCACGAAGGGCAGTGCAGTGTGCACCAGCCAACAAAGGGATCCTGCACTAGTGCCCGCTGCAAGAACAAGATGTCTTGCATGGGTGTGCCTGCAGGGATGAGAGGGTCGCACGATGGCAGATTTCTCCGCAGGGACGGATTATCAAGATCGCCAGGGACGAGGGAAGGATCGAGGTGCAAATCCGGAAATATCAAGCAGCGGCGCTGCTGGTGCTGGATGTTGTGCATCTCCCGTGCCCCTGTGCTTTGCTTGATCTTGGTTTGGGCCTATAGGGATTGGAGGTTGGTTGATGATAGAGGATCTGGTCTGTGGTATCCCTTGCTTGGCATTGAGGGGGTGAGATGAAGGGCTGGGGGGACAGGGAGGAGGGGTGGGAGGGAGGGTTTCCAGGTTTAGTTGGTGACAAGAGGGTTGTCTGGGGTGTGGTTATCGTGGCGATCGATTGGGATCCCTTTGTGTGCCTTGAAGGGTTGGTGTAGTTCGTGGTGTGGTGGTTTTGGTTTAGGGCTGAGTTGTTGTGACAGGGATGTGTGGATCGCTCTGGTTTCACTCAGCAGCGAAGCTACATCAATGCAATATAGACAAGAATAGAACAGAAATGCTGTCATGAATCATATTCGAGGCATCATGTTGAAATTCGGTGAATTAACTGCACGTTGAAAGTGTTGACTTGTCGAGCGTCATGCGTTCTGCACCCCACAAACTCGGAGCGGTATCGCAGCTCGCAGCGCAGTAGGATAATGCGAGATAAGACCAGCCCACGAGTCTAATCGGGCGATCCGGAGAGGTTTGGCACCACTTGCTACTACTAGGGAAACGGGCCCTTTGAGATGCAAGGACTGGATCGAGTACAGAAGGGTGGGGCATGACGGTGACCAGGAACCTTACACGAGGGGTTCTCTTTGTTCAGACGGGTTATCGGGGAGAGATGATCGTCTTATGGAGCTATAGGATCTGCGCAATGAACCTAGGTATTCTCATTGTAATGGGCGAGGAGGATTCGAATCTGGGTGTGAAACTACGTAGGAGGCCTGTGTTAAGGTGTGTGAGCTTCGTCCGTATAGTCCTACCTTGATGGATGGACCCCGTCCACACTGATTTTCTGCAAATTGTATTGGTCCCTTGAGAGAAAAATGCTTTTTCTAGATGTGCTACAGACTGGCAGGCAGTCAAAGTATCGTCCTGTAGGAAGTATACTCCGATACTCTGAAGTATCTACGACGGAGTATTTCTGCAGGGCTGCAGGTCAGCCACCGACGCTGATTGGGTGTCGCGTTCCACGCGTCGGCCACGCGCGTCACGCGACCGCAACGCGTCAAATTGCAAGACGCGTTTTTTTTGCACGACAGCCTCTGCCATTATGGCCGTGATGCCATCAGAATAATCCCAATGGCCGGGAATCTTGAAGAACACAAGCTGGGAACCTCCGTCATGCCAGCCCTCGAGAAGGAGATGCTGGAATGGGCAGGGTTGGTCACCCTCTAGGGCTGGGGAGAAGGGCCGTAGGATAGGAAGACAGGAAGAGGATACCTCCTCGACGGCAACCCTTATGAGGAGGGTTATTAAAATGCGCCGGGTCGCCACAGGATATAGTGGCAAATGCTAATGGGCCAGTTGATCAGACTTGCGCAGTATAGTACTGTGCTATACTTTGTTTTTCTTAGCTCTGCTAGTCTGTCCGGCGTGGGCTTCGGGCATGGGCAGTGGTTCGGTGCAGGATGCAGGCTGCACGTCATGGCAGTTGCATCACCGATGGGTTACATGCTTGTGGAGGCCGCTGGGTGAGATGCAATCATCCTGATATCGATAACGGTCATCGCTCGGGAACCGATTGGGGCCAGCCATACACTTGATACATTGTGATACAATTCAATACCGCATACAACGGATTCTCCCAGAGACAACAGCCGGTGCGGGTCGGCGCGGGTCGCTGGGCCAGATTGGGAAATGTAATTGACAAGTAGATCGCCCTCGAAGCAAAAAAAAAGGGACCCTTGAAAGTTCACAGAGATGACTCTTTGCTCGTAAGGTGGCCCCAGTTAGTCTTAGTCCCTTTCCAATGGCACCATCTCAGGGGTGGCTCAGTCGCCTCGTGCTCCCTGCTGTGGTGGTCCTGGCCTTGCGTCCTGCATCCCTCGATCTTCCCTCCTTTCCTGGTTGTCTCACTGGAAACAGACCACGGGGTCGAGGGACGAGGGGATCAATGGACGGTGGAGCAGGCTCTCGTAGAATAAAAAGAGCAGACTGTGCATGGCTGGAATGGACAGAAGAGAGATTGAGAGGACGTGAGAGAGAGAGACAGTTTCCCAACTTCGTCATTCGCTGTGCACACTGCAACCTGATTTTTTCTGCCGTTCTGCCTGACTACATCACATCACTCGCTCCGACTCGGACTCTAACTTCATTCCTTTCCTTTTCTCCAGTCTATTTCTGACCACCTTCCTCTCTTCTCTGCTTTGTTCTCCCGTTCATTCATCCACTATTTTCCAAGCATACCCTCCCCACTACGCTCTGGGGGGACCCGTAACGAAAAGAGTGGAGCCCAGTCTTGACATTTCCGCGTGATTTTGGCTTGACCGTTTGCGGCCACTACCAATTTTCTTTTATCGCGGCATTTCCCCCCCCGCCAAACTTCTTCTCCCCTAAACATTCGCCCACCATCCTCCCCAACCACACGACATCAACCCTTCCGCTCGTCGCATTTCCCCCGGTTTGGGTGGAATTTGAAGGGAATTCCGACAACAGTCTTCTTCACTCCTTCTTGACCCTCCAACACCATCGTCGCGCTTCACAACTGCCTCCGGCGCAATTCGCGCACAAATCCACTTGGCGCAAACCCAGCGCAAACTCGACCGTTAAACTCGACCACCGTCTCGAATCTCCTTCAACTCTATCCAAAACTTTACTTTCGCACCCCCGCGACACTATAATCGTTCTCTTTATCTCGCGCAATCATGCTGCTCCCTTCCGCCCTCCCATGCGACGTGCGCCGGTCGTCTCGCTTCACTCCCAGCCGTCTCTTCTCAACACCTCCCCCTTCAGATCGGGGATACCCATCTGGCAACGGCCTTCTAGGCACCTGCCGCGCGCTCCAGTCTCTCTTGAATGGCTCGCCAGCGCCATCGTCTCGGCGCACCCCAAAGCCCCAGCGCCTCCAGAGCCCACTCCCCGTCACCCAACCGCGTCGCTCGCCGCGCACGCGCAAAGTCGCACGGCCTGCCTCGCCCCGTCCAACTCCTCCCCCGACCAAGACAGCAACCACACCTCCTCCACCTCCATCTGCACCCGCGCGCGGCGCAAACAAGCGCCGTCGCACAGAGTGGGACGACAGCGACAGCGATGCAGACTTTGGTCGCCCTATCTCCACTCCCAAACGCCGTCGGCATATCCCCTATGAACTCCCGCTCGGCCTCTCCTCGACAGACTTCTATTCTCTACATTCCCCACCTATCACACAATCACCGCCTTCTCCTGCGCGCCGGCAGGCCATGCCTTCTGTGCAAGAACCAGTCGCGCGCATTGATCCTGACGCGGTTCTCCCCTCTATCGAAGAGCCAGATGAGCCATGTGAAGCTTCTTCCGCAGACTGGACCGCGGACGAGGATCAGCGCCTGATTGAGGTGGTTCTTGAAAAGTTCCGCCTCTCTCAGCAGGAATGGGATGAGTGCGCGCGCCAGGTGGGCCGCCCTAATGGGGCGGACATCGGGCGCCGATGGCACTCTCTCGTAGGAGAGGGACGTGTCGGTCTGCGACGCCGATCCTAAATGTCCCTCTCCATGTCTTATTTTGTACATTATGACCATGTTCCCATCCGTTCTCTCGTCCTTTTTACCACCGATCCCCTGCTGCGAGAAACAACCTTGTTATTACCTTTTCCTTGGGCTTTGTCACTTTACCCTATCAACGCCCCCTTTCACCTTTGATCGCTGTTTCTCTGCGCGGATCATTCTTTTCTGGTTTTCGCATCTGGCTATGTGAACTACTTGTCTATTTTGTCGAATCGCGTGGCTCGACTGACTGCACATTGATTTTTCTGCTCTTACTGACGCCTGTCTACTTGGGTTGGCGAGCACTGTACCACTATTTTATATCTCTATTGGGACTTGTACTATTACTATGAAGATACCACTGTCGATTTGAATCGCACTCTGTTTTGATCTTGATCTGCTTCTTTGTTTTGTCAATAAACACCCCTGGGTTAGCGTTGCCGAAGTAACCTCTCCGGAGTCTACGCTGGATAAGCTTTACCCCTGTTTCGGCTGCTGATTGATGGATCCGAACTATATATAGCTCTGCATCCGACGCTTGCATACGTAACATTGCGTATCATCCATCCATATGCATGGATGGAACTAAGTAGTCATGTAGTACGGGCGTAGGCTTTGGCGACGTATCTTCCCTGATAGACCCTCCAGCCATGCTCGAGCTGGAATGCCTGCACTTCGGCTTCTTCGACCCCCCGAGTTCTCTCAGGAAGCGCAAGCGACCAAATTTTGGACAAGACTTAAAATCCAATTTCCTCTCCTGTCAACCTTATCTACTATGACCAAGGCAGGGCTTCCAGGGAGCTGGATAAATCCAACCTCTACCGGCCCCTAACCGCAATTTATGAGAACAATGGAACCACCTACCCGTAACAACACTAACAAAACCTATGGTCCATGCCAAAGACCTCCAACTCCGTTCCTCGCCGCCATACTCACTCAGCCAACATTCGCCGAATTATTCTGATACCCAACCGTCCGCAACCACATCAGCACCTCCGTATCACCCCCCAAAACAATTGATCAGAATGATACCGGCTGTCAATCACCCCGCAAAAGAGATGATATACTCTCCCACAAAAATCGCACACAATTCCTTCGCATCCTCCTCTTCCACAGGAACTGCCTCAACGTACCCCCCGTACCGAAAAATTCGAATTGTCACCACCTCATCAAACTGGAGCCCCACGATCGGGAGCAGTGAAAGTGCACGGTGAAATTGAAAACGAGATTATGTGACATTGACACTAAAGTCCAGTAGTCAATTTCGCCGCAGCCCGACGTGGTTTTAAAGTTGAAGTCTGTGAGGCCCGTGTAGGCTTGCAACGTGCTGTATAGATTGTATGGCTGGATTTTGGGTTTCTCTGTAGGGACCAAATGAAGTCGTCGAAGGCAAGGTTCCAAGTCGATGGTGTTATAGTACTAAACGGGACTAGAGGGTTTCTCTTAGTACGATAGAGCGTGCGACCTGCCTGAGTAGGTGAAGGGACTTACTCTGATGAAAAGAGTGCGTATTTCAGGCTTTGATACCTATGCTCGATCGCTGCTTGTAAGGGCAGCGTACTGAAGTTGAAGCCAACAGGCCAGAGAGTGGGAAATGCGTTGACTGGGGCGTTGTCGCTCTTGTATGAGGGTGGGCTCGGTGAGAGCCGATACTGTACTGCGTAATTCTGGGTGATTGTTTTGTTGCAGAGGCCTGGGTATTCCGGAGGGTTCGGTTGATGCGAGGCTGACCACGTATGGGAGAATGCCGAAGCTGGCTGTGCCATTTGTAGTACCTGGATGTATGGATTTGATGAGTATTTCCTTGTACCTGGGTTCGAGGGCAGTGGACTGACGATCCAACTCAAGGATGAGCTCGATCAAGGTCACATTATCGGGTCGGAATTGGAAGTTGTTCTTCATGTGATTGACGGCATATTGGGTATAATTTGTTGAAGCATTGGCTACAGCGAATGCTATACTGAAAGCCAAAACCTAACCTGATGGCCAACTGCGCATCATATTTCGACTTAGGTCTCTTTGTCATGGTTTGAGTCAGTGACGAGAATCTTCTTCCATTTTCAGCGAGGACGTGGCTTAGATTCTTAAATGCACAAGTCCCGAGAGCGCCACGATGCTTCCGTGAAAAACAGCTCCAAAAAATCGATTCCAGGTATTTCATTGGCTCTAATCCGCGGCTCAAGTGCCGGTCTATCAGCCAAGCCTTCCTATGTCGATCTTAGCTGAGTCTTAGTTTTGCTTAGCTTGGCGGGGCCTTCGGCCTTCCAATGCACCTATGTCCAGAGCGGTTAAGCGAGCCGAAGTTTTTGCGGGGTTGGAGCAAACTGGCCCGTGGACTTACTCCGTGAAATACGCGGAGGTCAGGACGATTTCGGAATTGAACAGTTCGACCGCTTGGATAGTGGTGTAGCTGGGTTACCAAGCGAGCTGTTTGAGTGATCCGCTGTGCTGCGCCCGGCTATAACGGAGGAGATCGTTAGAAGCTGTTAAGAAGTTGCACGATCACCGAGATAACGGTGTGCTGAGGATTGAGGCTCAACTTCTGAATAACGAATGATTAATGCTGTGCAAGTAGGGACCCAGGCAAAGAGAAAGACCTATTTTCACGTTGGATATGGGATTGAGAATTTGATCATGCTACGCGATCAACGTAGAAGCCGTTTCTAGTATCAGTTTGCTGTCCATAATCCGCCCCCACGTCGCATCCCAGATATAATTTGTGGCCGAGACTCCATGGTGATGACTCACGAAACGTGTGTCTATGTAGTTGAAAAGCCATGAACATAACTTCGACATGGAAGTCGACGATAAACCCAAAGTACCCAGTTTCAACTTGACAAGCCAGGCAACATGGCCCTCGTCCCCGTACAAGTCCTCCTGCAGATCCTCCAGGAAGCGGTCGACACAATCCCAATCCGAGATCTCCTCACACTAAGATTAGTAAACAGTAAGTCATCTCTTCCAAAACTACTCACACACCATTGGACCTAACACTCCAACCAGCCCTCTTCGCCCACGAAATCATAACCCTCCTCCTCCAAAGCCCCCGCCTCGAAAACGACGGCTTTGGCTTCGGCCATCTACAGAACAAACGCACCCAATCACGATGGTACAACTTTCCCGAACACTACAAACGACAATACCTCCACCGCAAGGTCCAACAACACCTAACATCCCCTTGCATATTCACAGACCTGATCCACGACATCCTCGCACTCGAAGAAAACCCCCGCGCAAAAGAGCAGGAATACATCCTAGTGGACAAGCTCATCGACGCCTGGCTCTGCGGGAAATTCTTCCCTATCCGCGACTTGTACGATCCGCGCCGTCGTCTTGAGGATTCGAATCGGTATAAAGTGGACCCGCAGACCCGGAGCTATTATATTCCCTGGGAGGGCAGTGAGCGGATGATGGCTATCGCGCTGACGACCAGTGCGATACTCCGCGGGGACAGCGCTGAGCTTCAGCGGTTACTTGATACCTTTGATACACCCCGTGCTGATCCGTTTGGGCTGTTCTGGTGGCGGAGTGAGCGATTTGGGAAGATTCGGCCTGCGGATATTGCTGGGATGAAAGGGGCGCCGGAGGCGATTCGGGTGCTTATTGCGAATAACTGCGTTTTTGAGTATGAGCGCCGGCACGACAAGGTTTATGTGTTCGCTTTGGCTGCGAAGAATGGGAATATGCCAGCTTTGAAGGCTTGGATTGATCATTTGAAAAGCACCAAGCAAGACCTTGCGGCTCGGTTGTTTGTTGCTGTTACGACTGCCGTTCGGGTCCGACGGCCTGATGTTGTGGATTTTATCGAGGAAGAGTGCGGGTTTGAATTCGACAAGAGCGAATTTATCTTCGAAATGTTTATGGAAGGTGTTGTCGGGCTGCAACTGGAACAAGTTCGGTATTATTGGAACTGGGGCGGCTTCGACATCAACATGAGAACGGAGCGGTTTCTTTATGGACCATGGCATGGGGCCGTCTATATGTGGGACGGGACTCCAGATCTACACTTGCAGATTGTGGAATTTCTTTTGGAGCATGGAGCAGACCCAAATAAACTGCATGCGATCAAACTAACCCTGCTACAAGTCGCGGTGAAGAGGAGAAATGTTGCACTGGCGAAGTTGCTGATTGACCATGGTGCTGATATCAGCGCCTCGCGACTTGTGCCAAGGAAAAAGATTAAAATACCCCTGATGCATGTGGCGGTTGAGAGCAAATCAGCTCCTATGATTCGCCTCTTGCTGGAGAAAGGGCTGGACAGAGTGTATTTGTACGAAGGCAGAAAGGTTGAGATCAAGGGAGACACGGTTGAAGGGGTCAATGCCGAGGTGCGCTTGGAGGAGAGTCGGGAACGTTATGAGCCCCCTCGAGGATGAGTCGGGTTATGTGGTCATCTTAGGGGACATGGTCGGTAAAAGTCCAGGAGGAGTAGTAGACAAGCAGGTATGAGAGAAAAAGATGGAAAGCAGGATACGGAAGCATCTATGGAGTGATGGTAAAAATCGTGTAAGATGAGGTAAAAAGAAAACACCATCAACGCCAGACACCTGGCCTGACATTTCATTATCAAAATGGGCAAGGATGAATGCACACCATCGCCTATCCAAAGAGCCGATGGTTTAAAATCTGAAACAAGATACGGTCAGCGATTCGGGACAAGCCAGATATTGAGAAGAATTCCAAACTTACCGGATTTCATAGCTTCCAGCACGAGTCATGTAGCGAACCCACTTGACCGAACTGTAATTGCTCTTCTCAAAGACCTTGAGGTATCGCACAAGCAGACCAGATGAGGTGAACATGAGAATGCTAAATGACAGGCTGAGCGGCGGCCGACTCCACGCCTTCTGGTGCGTCATCGACGTAAGAGTCGCTTCCGCATTGAGTACATATTCACTCTGGCCAGAGAACCGCGGAATCTTCCACACAATATTGTTCTGCTCAGGCTCATACTTGGCGCGACCTTGACTCGTGCGCTCGGTTGTCTTTGCAGTGTTCAGCGGTGTTGGGATGCGAACCACGACATTCGTCGCAAATAGCTTGGAGCTGTAGTTTGCCTTGATTGCCACGCTGTACTCGACCTTAGTCGTGCCAATCTCTCGCACAATTGGGTGTACCTTGAAGGGCAGGTTAACGTTTTCCGTTGCGCGGTAGCGCATCAACTCGAACTCGCCGTCCGGCGGCACGAACGAGATGATACGGTCGGCATCAAAGCGGCCCAGTTTCACGCACTGGTGGAATTGGCAGTCCTCCAGTGTGACCGAGCCAGCGGCAGCTCGTGTAGCCTTGGTGTTCCCGGACACGCCTCCGCCTCGCCCACCATTCCCTCCGGAGGGGCCGCCAGAATCCAAGAGCAGTCGGTCATTGAGTCCGAATTTGCACTCGGGAGTGCCCGAAAGATACGCTCGCATGACGATCTGCCCGTTCACATCGGCGCGCAGGACGGTGCCAGTCGCTGACATCAAGAGGTTCACGTCTTCGATCACGTCAACAAAGGCTTCATTCTTGCGGTATTTGATATCCGAGCGGCGCCAGGATAGCGCACCAGTCGCCTGCTGCGTGATGCGACTGGAGTCGGTCGGGGAATTGGCAATGGCGGACTTGACCCCCTCTGTCGTGATGTACATTTTCAATGTGTCCGTCTCGGTATTTTGAGGATAGCCGAAGTCCAGAATTTCTACACAAGAGTACCGCCATCGTTAGCCTCGAGCCAGACATCAAGTGATTGAAACCCTTCCGAGCCGCTGACTGACCATCAAGCAATTCATAAATCAACACAAAGTTGTTCTTCACGGCCTCCTCATCAAACTTCCCAAAGTAACTCTTCCCCAGCACAATCAGCCGGTAAAGAAACTCAAAAACAAGTGCCGCATTGGCATTACTTTTGGTCACGGCGACCAAGTAGATGTTTTCATGCTTGACATGGCTAAAGGTGGTCGAGCCCAGGGTCAGGATCG
>JAXQJV010000747.1:0-14212 GCA_037042255.1 Penicillium sp. PG106-07D
CATCTATGGTGTTGACGAGCTCAAGGATAAGCTCCTCAATGCCAGCGCCGTTTCCCCTGACCATCCCGTCGTTATCACCAAGTTCATTGAGGGTGCTGAGGAGATCGACGTTGACGCTGTCGCTTCCAACGGTAAGCTCCTCGTCCACGCCGTCAGTGAGCACGTTGAGCCCGCTGGTGTCCACTCTGGTGATGCTACCCTTGTTCTTCCTCCGGCCAACCTGGACGAGTCCATCATGGGCCGCGTCAAGGAGATTGCCGAGAAGGTCGCCAAGGCCTGGAACATTACCGGTCCCTTCAACATGCAGATCATCAAGGCCAACCAGGAGGGTGCTGAGCCCCAACTGAAGGTCATTGAGTGCAATCTGCGTGCCTCTCGCTCCTTCCCCTTCGTCAGCAAGGTTCTGGGCACCAATTTCGTCGACGTCGCCACCAAGGCGCTCGTCGGCCGTGATGTCCCTGAGCCCGTTGACCTGATGAAGGTGAAGCGTGACTACCTCGCCACCAAGGTTCCCCAATTCTCTTGGACCCGTCTGGCCGGTGCCGACCCCTTCCTGGGCGTCGAGATGGCCAGTACCGGTGAGATTGCCTGCTTCGGTAAGGACCTGGTCGAGGCCTACTGGGCCTCCCTCCAGTCCACCATGAATTTCCGTGTGCCCGAGTCCGGTGAGGGTATCCTGCTGGGCGGTGACATCACCCAGCCCTACCTGACTACCATCGTCGACTACTTGAAGCCCCTCGGCTACAAGTTCTACGCTGCCAACCCCGAGGTCAAGGCTCACCTTGAGTCTACCTGCAAGGACAACGTCTCCGTCACCGTCATTGAGTTCCCCAAGAAGAACAAGCGTGCTCTCCGTGAGGTCTTCCAGAAGTACGACATCCGTGGTGTCTTCAACCTGGCCAAGACCCGTGGCAAGACCCAGCTGGATGAGGACTATGTCATGCGTCGCAACGCTGTCGACTTTAGTGTTCCCCTATTCATGGAGCCCAAGGTATGTTTTAACCTTTGCCTTAATTCATTTGCTATGTACTAATTCACATCTTTTACAGACCGCTACTCTTTTCGCTCAGTGCATGCACGAGAAGCTTCCCCGCGCCGAGGGTATTCCCTCTGAGGTTCGCACCTGGTCCGACTTTGTCGGTGGCAAGGAGGAGCTGTAAATGAATAAATTGACTTTTCTGCACAAAAAGCCAACAAAAGCCCCTTCCTCGCGGGCCGTAACATCTGGGTCCTCCCCTTCGGCCGAGGAGCGATCTGCCCTGTCTCTCTGGACGGCGTAGTGGGCAAGGCATCTTGTTGATAGATGGCGTGCGTTTCTTGAGATTTCTCTTATCAGTGTCCCAGCTGTTTTTTTCTACTTTTTTTTATCTGTTTGGCTTTCCCTTATGGCGAAAGGATGTGGGAGCGCAGAGTGGGTTGAATTAGCTCTGTTGTTGTGATGATCTAAAATGTATCTGCCTGACAAGAATCGGGCCTGCTTGTCCTGTTTACTATTTATCTGTCCTGGGTTTTCGATATGTAGTCGATTGGTTATCTGTGTTTCAGCGACAAAGAAAGATTTTTCGTCTTATTCCATTCCGTGATCTCCAGGTCAGTAGCTGTATTCGTTCCTTGATCCTCAAATGACTCGTAATGTCTTATTCTTTTCCCATCTTCCTGCAACGTAGATCTGGCTATCCGCCCGCTCTTCAGATCACCTCGGATATCCCGAGCCGCCAAGAACTGATGACTAATCCAATCAACTGCGCATCCACCTCGTGCATCAATCATTTGAAGGACTGAATTATTCAACAAAACACACCACAAAATGTCGTCCCAGAGTCCGCTGCCCTCAGTGACGACCAAGACGGTCCCCCTTCCTGCCCCAAGTGGTATGGGCAACGGCCTCTTCGCAACTACAGACATTAAGGTTGGCGAGGATGTTGTGCATGCCAAAGTGCCTTTCGTGGCGGTTCTCGACACGCCGCGCCTGGATGATACTTGCTCCGCTTGCTTTGGGAAGAGGCAAATGGAGGCCGGAACTGAGTTGAAGGCGTGTACTGGCTGTCGTGTTGTCAAGTACTGCGATAGAGTAAGTCAAATTTCTTTTTCTTTTCCTGTTTTTGATTTTTGTGTTTTGGTTTCCTTTCAAGAATAAACCGAATCAGATCACTTGCCCGAGAGATTTGTATACCACTGACCAAAGCGCAATAGACCTGCCAGTCCAAGGACTGGAAATTTGCCCATTCGCTGGAATGCTCCGTTTTTCAAAAGCTCAAGCCCCAGATTCTACCCAATAATGGACGGGCCCTTCTGCGTATGGTTCTTCGCACCTGGAAGGGCAAATATACTACCCAGGAGCTAGGAGTCTTTACCAATCTCGAGACCCATATCCAGGACATCCAGGAAATCCAGGCCCATCTGGACAGGATCAATCTCACTTCCAAAGCTGTGAAAAGTTACTCGGACACCAATATGTCTCAGGAAGCCATTATGGCTTATGCGGCAAGAGTATGCGTCCCGCTAGACGTCGATGATCTTCCGCCTTTGACCTGAAGACTAACATTTTATCTAGTTGGACCTCAATTCATTCAATTTAACCACGTCCATGTACGACCGCATTGGACTTTACTTACATCCATACGCTGCGCTTATCAACCACAGCTGCGACTACAACGCCACAGTTGGGTTTGACGGAGAGGAGCTTTACATCAAGGCCATTCGACCCATCAAAAAGGATGAGCAGGTCTTCATCTCCTACATCGATACCACAGCCCCCTACAAGGTCCGCCGCCAAGAGCTCTCCGAACGGTACTTCTTCGACTGCCAGTGCACCAAATGCACAAACGGAACCGACGGCCCCGAAGACCAATTCTCCGAAACCCCCAAAGACATGTCCATCCTCGAGACAGCAGAGAAGCAAGCATTAGAGCTGATGCAAGAAGCATCAAGATCCGACGGCAAACCTGATGAAGAAATCAAGAAACTCGAATCCGCCATGCGCATCCTGAAGCAAACATCCAATTGGCCTCTAACCCGACAACCATACGCATCTCTCCGCGACCAACTCCTCATCTCCCTCCTCTCCGTCAACAACTTCAGCAAAGCCTTTCTCCACGCCGCGATCCGATATCTCCGCATCGACCCTGTCCTCTTCAGCCCCGCCCATCCAATCCGACACCTCCACGCTTGGGTCCTAGCTAAACTGGCCATCTATCTCTCGCAGGCCGGATTTGAGAGTAATTCAAGGGAAGCTACTCTCATCCAGCAGTCGGAACTGAATTTCCACTACATCTTGTGGTATATTCTTGCTGATCTGGCTAGTCGGCAGCCAGAGAGCTGTACAGTGCCGAGCTTCAAGAGACTTGTTGGAGCTAATTTTGCGCAAGTCCATAATGAATTCAAGGCAAATGGTATGGATCCTAGTATCTCTAAAGCTGTAGTTAGCGCAGAGTGGAAAAAGTTGGAGAGATTGGTTCAGACAGCCCTGGACCAAGAATAATCGATAATGTTTTCTCTTGTAATGCCTGACCAGCCACCTTCTGCCTCAAGAGCCTGTTGACTGTATATGAAGCCTGGTCGTTGTTGTCACACATATACAACTGATGCCAGAGGTCTGGGCTTAATGTTAGACATCCCAAGGGTCATGATTCTTCGACTTCTAAGGTTATTTGCTATCAGCCAACCTCAATAGGGAATTCCCCTTCTATATTGTTGACTACCACTTTAAGGGGAGCCTACAGACTACGCTGCCTTGGAGCTCTCTCCGTAATCACTCTCCCTTGGTCTCAGCGAACTAAAGAAAATATACTTCACTTTCGACATAGGCAGCTCCTGCCTCCTTGGGTATCAAGCTCCCTCCAGCGATTCAAAGATGAGTCCAGGAAAAAAGTCATCACATCAACGCATCTAACTCACTCAAAAATTTCACTGACAATCCACATCACAGTCATCTTCCCTCGCCCGCACTCGTATCGACAAGGCTGCTAGATCAACCATGGGGCAGAGACCGCTGCCAAACGGCCTTCGCCGTCTTGTCAGTCCAGGCCGCGCTGGCGCAACCAAGCAGACCGACAACACCAAATCCCAGTCTCATCTCCGGTGGCCTTTGGTCCCTAATAATGTGCCGCTCTGGAAGCGGTCGTGGATGCTGAGAAATGCAATTAATCGCCGTCATTCCAACGGCAGGGACTGATTTACGAATTTCGATGTACTTTCGCGTGAGTATCACACCGAATTCAGTGACTTTCAGTGTCTATGATGTCTCCCTATCTTTTTCTTTGAACTGTTACTAAATATTAGATTCTTGCGGCTGGTCCCGCACTAGGAGCTACGACCGTATATCCACTGTATGTGTTGGGGATGCGGCGCGAAGTCAGGCCGTACACCCTGTTTGTGCATTGAATGCACGTTTCTTCACGGGTGTAGAGTTGTGGTTGCCCTGCGATGCTACACCCCCTATTTTATTTTATGTTCAGAAGGGCCAAGCGCCCGGCCACTTCGCAGATATTCACTAGTTTACTGAGGAGAATTTCGACAAGATGTTGGAAGGAACCTTGCGATGGGCTTTCCCCAGTGCCCATGGGAATATGACGAAGCTCATCACGCTTCCAAATATCATTGGGGAGGAAGAAGACGCAGGAGATGATGTCTGCGACGAGTACAATTCCGATCCATGGCTCAGAAACCCGCCGGGGGGTGGGGGCGGCGGGGTGTCGAACTGATACCGTGAATCAAACACTACCCAACCGGCGATGAGCATTGATCCAGAAGCGTGTGGTGGATAAGTGGTGCCCTGGCTTATGATAGCCACGAGAATCTCAACCTCAGTGAGTTCAGCAGAAAAATAGCCTTTGTATTATCTACTAGGTTGCCGCAAAAGCGCAAAGGCTCGGATAAGAAACGAAGTACAGACTCCAGTGAATGTGACCATGCAATTGAGGGTTAATAAATACAACAAGATAGAGAGATGCACAAAAATGCAATGGGTGTGTATATTTACAATGTACATGAGAGATCTAACGCGCAACCTCACGGCCGCAATTACATCAAGCTGGATCGGCCGCCGATCTCATTGGCAGCCTCACCGTTCGGCATCTCTCCGTTGCGGCCAACGACGAATTCCCGGTAAATGCCCTGGAACCGTCGACGCTCGGCCGGGCTAAGAGAAGGACGGGTAGATGTCAGCGATCGCTCCATATGTTCCCAACGGACTATGATATCGTCCCGCAATCCTTCATCCTCGGGGTTGGTGACATTTGCCACTGGCGCTGCAGCAGAGGTAGAACCGGCGGAAGCAGAGCCACCCTCCAGCTGGCGTTGACGGCGGCGGGCGCTCTTGATAGCGTCCAGCTTGGCGGCAACAACAGCCGGAGGAGGCAGAGGGACCTTTCCAGAAGCTTCCTCGGACGACGAGTAGAGGAACTGGATGAAGGATTTGGTCGAGGTGCTCGTCGACGAACTCTTCGCGGTGCCGGACTTAGCACCAGGCTTCTCACCAGTGGTGCTGTCGTTAAGGGCGTCATGCACAGCTTCCAGGTGAGCGTTGTACACGACAGCCTGGAGATCTGCGCCTGAGAAGCCCTCGGTCCGAGCAGCGACTTCATCCAACCGAGAACGAACCTCGTCATTCATCTTGAGTTTCTCACTCACGGCTCGAATGATGTCGAGACGGTCACCATGCGCGGGCATGTCACAGAGCAAAGACTTGTCCAGACGACCGGGACGCAAAAGCGCTGGGTCGATCAGATCAGGCCGTGACGTTGCTGCCAGAACATACACACCAGAGAGTCCCTCAGCTCCGTCCATTTGTGTCAGGAGCTGGTTGACAACGCGATCGGTGACACCCGTAGAGTCATGACCACGCTTCGGTGCAATACTGTCGAACTCGTCGAAGAACAGCACGCAAGGGCGAGCAGCCTGAGCCCGTTCGAAAAGGTCTCGAACGCTCTTTTCACTGGCACCGATATATTTGTTCAGGATCTCAGGACCCTTCACACTGATGAAATTCAGACCGCACTCGCCCGCCACTGCACTCGCTAGAAGCGTCTTACCACAACCAGGGAAGCCGTACAAGAGCAGACCAGAGCGTAGGCGCAATGGGCATTGCGCGAAGATCGGAGCATACTTGGTTGGGTATTGCAGGGTCTCTAGCAGCATCTTACGAGTCTCAAACAAGCCACCAATCGCGGAGAACGTGGTCGTAGACGAGGTAAGGGTAACGTTGCGGAGAGACGCGGGTGTGAACCCCTTCAGGGCACTGTCAAAGTCCTCAGTCCCAAGCGTGATCATCTTGGAATCGGAAGCCAAGTCCGAGACGGAGCGAATCAATGCTTCATTGCGCGCGCGGGCAACCAAGAGAACCAGGTCTCCGGGCGCATATCCATCGGTTTTACCAGCAAGCTCAAGGAAGTCTATATCTCTGCTAAGGACGAAACCCTCCCCACCAGAGGAGCTGGGCCGGCTTCCAGGATTTGATGGATCCAGCCACGAATCTTGGGTGTTTTGTGTGGACGAGCTAGTCGACCGCACATGGCCGTTGTGCAACTCAGTGGGCTTGTCTTGGCTAGTCAGCTTCTCCAGAACTTTGCGGCGTCCTTCCTTGTCTGGTGCTCGCATATTGATGATCTCGCGGACCACATGACCGCCAATGATGACATTGTTCAAGGACTCCTTGGCCTGGGCTGTTGCTAGCAAAACGACGGACGAGTTCATGGAGCAGTATTCCCGAACCATGGAGCAAATGACTTCACTGTTTTGACGACTGCGGCCATTGTCATTTCCAACTTGCATCTCGGTCTCCACGGGACAGAGCTTGTCCAGGTCATCGAGAATGACGACGGCGTGGCCACCGAGACGAGCACACCAAGAAGCAGACATAAAAAGACGGTTCAGCACCTCTTTGATGTTCGAAATTCGCGTCTCGTCTGTGACGAGCTTGCGACAAGAGAAGTACTTTACGTTGAAAAGGTGCTCTTTGCGCAAATGGTGGGCCAACAGGTGGGCCAGAGCCGTCTTCCCAGCTCCAAGACCACCTGTCAACAAGATAGAAGAGGACTTGGTCAAGTTTTCTAGTGACTGGGAGATGATCGAATCAATTCCCACCAGTTGGGGCGCCGTATCGGGGATTGAGTTCTCGGAAGGCAATGCAGATGAGCCTGAATCAGGCGGTTTAGGGATTTCGGCTTGCACTTCCAGGTTCAACTTGGCTTCCGAACCTAGAAGCCACCCAAACATCGTCTTCGTGTCTTCCGGGCCACTCTTCAAGGGAGGATCAAAGCGGATGATAGCACCCTCAAATGAAGAGACAGAAGGATGGTTTTCGACTTTGGGAAGGATCATTCCATCGGTCAAAGGTCCGGAAAACAGCCCAATGTCAGAGCCAGTGCTGCCATAGATGACCTTGAGACGCTCAGCCAGGGCATCCCGAGAAGCTGCCGTGTCGGCACCAAACTTCAGTCCATCTTTCTTCTTTGACCCATCGGTCATGAACGGATAAAGCTTGAGGGTCTTGACGGCGGATCTATGGAGCTGTGGGGGAGCGGCCTCAACGCGAACGATTCCACCAACCATATTCTCAGCACCGAGCGATGTGCACAGCATGGTCGAAATTGCCACGTGCCTGCTATCAGGCGCCTCGTCCCACGGTAGCAACTTGGCAACCAGCTTGAGTGTGGGAGAACCTCCTTCATGGGACTTCTGTTGCTCTTGTTGAGCCAGTTGCTGTTGTGGATCCACGGGAGGCTTGAGACCTGCTGGCTGAACGATGGACACACACACCCAGCTTGCACCCCGTAGTTCATTGGAAGCCAACAATTCCGGGTCAACCCAGACCCGGAATCCTTCGTTCTCATCCTCGTCAACCTCAGCATCAAAGTATTGTTCGGCTGCTAGGCGTTCTACTCCTCGAAGATATAACGCGCCTCTAGAGTCAACCCGGCTACTCTTGGCGCGAACCGTGCTACCGGCACTGCGACCACCGGTACTCTTTCTGCTACTACCGGCATTGCTGCGACTGTCTCCTCGGGGAGATTTCCCGGGCTTTGATCGGACTTTAGGAGCAACAATCACCTCCGCATCCGGTGCAATCTTTGCAAATGGAGACGTAGCGTCTGGGGCGGGTGTAAGGGAAGTGACAACGATGTTGGCGGTCGAGGTGGGTGAGAGATGCAGTGCAAGTGGGTGCATATGCTCGGATTGCGCGGCATTATATGATGGGTTTGGCAACGCGCGGATCTGGGAGAGGAGATTGAGTTCCAGGAAGGTAGCATGGAGCTCAATAACTACATGATGGTTGATCAGCGAAATGTCAAACACGGAGTGACAATGTTCTAAACATACTCTCCCAATCTTCCGGTGTCAAAGGCTCGATGTTTATTGTATGCGCGACGGGTGGATCAAAGTGTACGAGTATCCCGACCTGTAAGGAGTCAGCACTCTATTACCCCACGTGGAACATCACGTATGCAGCGGGGAAGAATGTCACACCTTTTGCCCTTCGGTCAGACCAAGGAGTCGTCCGAACGTAGTATCCAACTCCACGGTAGAGATCTCCTGCTCTCTGGAAAAGCCACCATTCATGCCATCCCGGCCAACGACCGGCGCAAGCTTCCGCTTGCTCGGCATACCCGTCCAGCCCAAGAAGCATGATCGCTGTGGCGGCGCAGCATTGACCTTCCCCGCTGGAGACTTGTACTGCAGTTCAATGATCACATTTTGTGCAGGCTGGGATAGGGACAAATTAGCTGGAGGTTACCGCATGCTTGCCCGAGCTCGGCAACTTACCGTATTGGCATTGACCAGCAAAGCGACCAGGGACGGTGGTAGGTTGACGAGGCAGTTCTTGAGAGGGACAAGGGCAACTTCTGCCGTCGTGGTCGGCTTCTTCGGCGCCATGATCAGGGCGCAGAATGGGGTTGTTGGAAGTACAAGAAGAGAGAGGAAGAGAGTGGGATGGTCGGTCGCAGACTCCCCGGACTTTCTCTCTCCACAGTCCACACCCGTCGGCCGCTGAGCAAAGCCCGGCCAACCGAGGCAAAGAGAGCGGTCAGGTGACCCGTACCGGACGGACTTTCCCGTCGGTTTCGGAGGCTGCCCGGGATGACGGATTATCTGATTATCCGAGAGAGCTTACCTAATACATACACGACACGTGGAACGCGAGCTAAGTCCCGAAGAGGCTACTGCATATTTGGCGCGTCGTTTCGCGTTCGCGTCACACTCTGCCTAGCTCCCCCCGTTTCTGAAGGGGGCAGTCTGAGCTTGGCCCTTTCTTCTCGCGGGAAAGCCCACTTTGCAAAACCACACTTTGCGTTCTTGGTGGCATTTCGAGCGCACTCCATCACATTCAGCATGGCTTTGCTACAATACCAAGCGCCGGTCGACTACGCCGCGCAATTGGATGCCTTCAAGGATTTCCTTCAGCATTTCAAGACCCTCCAGTCGACCTCGGAAGCTGCTGCGACCGAGGCGATGGAGGATCTGAATATCGACGGAGACCGCACCAGCGATGAATACGACTTCATGGACGATGTTGACGACGAGGGGTCGGGAACCCGTGGAGCAAGCAGGCGCCGAGAGCCGAAGCTTAAGTACATGCAGATTCTGCAGGATATCGCCAACCGGGAAGTCTCGAATATTGTTATCGAGCTCGACGATTTGGACGTGGTGAGTGTAAACAAAAAACTCTGTTCCTTTCAACATCGGCGCTGACAAGGATTATATCTAGTTCGAGAAAGATGTGCCGCCGGAGCAGAATCTCAAGCTCGTCGAATCAATCCAGAAGAACACAAAGCGCTACATTGATGTCTTTTCGCAGGCTGTGGATGCAGTCATGCCCAAGGAGACTAAGGAGATTACGTACGTCTGCAATTGGCTGTAGTATATCACGATCTGGAGACTGAACTAATCCGACGTAGATTCAAGGACGATGTGCTAGACGTAATCATGTCCCAGCGTGAGAAGCGCAACGAGACCCAGGAAATGCAGGCAGAGGCCGACATGGATGCTGCTCCCACTGCATCCCTCTTCCCCCCAGAGCTGACTCGACGATACACCCTCAACTTCAAGCCCCTCACATCGTCTGGTTCCAGCAGCGACCGTGCCGGCAAGGCGCTTGCAGTCCGAAACGTGCGCGGAGAGCATCTCGGCAGCTTGATTACCGTCCGCGGTATCACCACTCGCGTCTCGGACGTCAAGCCCGCCGTCCAGATTAATGCTTACACCTGCGACGTCTGCGGTTGTGAGGTTTTCCAGCCCATTACTACGAAGCAGTTCATGCCTCTGTCCGAGTGTTTGTCAGAGGACTGCAAGAAGAATAACACCAAGGGGCAGCTGTTCTTGTCGACTCGTGCTTCCAAGTTCGTTCCTTTCCAGGAAGTCAAGATTCAGGAGATGGCCGACCAGGTGCCCGTTGGCCACATCCCCCGCACCCTGACCGTTCACTGCCATGGAGCCCAGACTCGGCAATTGAACCCCGGTGATGTTGTTGACATTGCTGGTATCTTCCTGCCTACTCCTTACACTGGCTTCCGCGCTATTCGTGCCGGTCTGTTGACCGACACCTACCTGGAGGCTCAGCACATCACCCAACACAAAAAGTCCTACCAGGACATTGGCATGGATAGTCGTACCTTGAAAAAGATTGAGCAGCACCAGAACTCTGGCAACATGTACGAGTACTTGGCGCGCTCTATTGCGCCTGAGATCTTCGGACATCTTGATGTCAAAAAAGCGCTGCTGCTTCTTCTGATTGGTGGTGTTACCAAGGAGATGGGTGATGGTATGCACATCCGTGGTGACATCAACATTTGCCTGATGGGTGACCCTGGTGTGGCCAAGTCCCAATTGCTTCGATACATCACAAAGGTTGCCCCCCGTGGCGTGTATACTACTGGTCGTGGTAGCAGTGGTGTCGGTTTGACTGCTGCGGTGATGAGAGACCCCGTCACCGACGAGATGATGCTGGAGGGCGGTGCCTTGGTTCTTGCGGACAACGGTATCTGCTGTATCGATGAGTTTGACAAGATGGACGACTCGGATCGAACGGCCATCCACGAGGTGATGGAGCAACAGACCATTTCTATTTCAAAGGCTGGTATCACTACTACCCTGAACGCCCGTACCTCGATTCTCGCTGCTGCCAACCCGCTGTATGGTCGCTACAACCCTCGGATCTCGCCCGTCGAGAACATCAATCTCCCCGCCGCTCTACTCTCCCGTTTCGATGTCATGTTCCTGCTTCTGGACACCCCGTCCCGGGAAACGGACGAGGAACTTGCCAGCCACGTCACTTACGTCCACATGCACAACAAGCACCCTGAAAGCGAAGATGCTGGTGTCATGTTCACGCCCCACGAGGTCCGTCAGTACGTCGCCAAGGCCCGCACCTATCGCCCCATCGTTCCTACGAGCGTCTCCGACTACATGGTTGGCGCCTACGTCGCCATGCGCAAGCGTCAGAAGAAGGACGAGGCTCGGAAGCAGCAATTCTCCCACGTTACGCCTCGTACTCTGCTGGGTATTGTCCGTCTCTCTCAGGCTCTCGCCCGTCTTCGCTTCAGCGAAGAGGTGGTCCGCGAAGATGTTGACGAGGCACTCCGCCTCATCGAGGTCAGCAAGGCCTCGCTCTATAACGATGGCGAGTCCGGTGCCGATCACACCCCCAGCAGCAAGATCTACACTTTGATCCGCACTTTGCGGGATAGTGGTGCTGCCGCTATGGGTGATGATGAGGACAATGCCCTCAGCATCAGGCGCATTCGTGAGCGTGTTCTTGCCAAGGGTTTCACCGAAGACCAGCTCACCACCACCCTGCATGAATATGTGGAATTGAACGTATGTCTACCAGATCTTCTTGAATCTTTTCTTGCGAATCGCTGCTAACTTTGTCTTCCATAGGTCTGGCAAATCGCTGGAAATGGTTCACGCCTGGTGTTCCTCGACGGCGATGATGAGATGCACGGCTGATGCGGGAGTTCGAATTTTACTCTAGCCCTGTTTTTCCAGCAATTTTGTGTGGGCTTTTACGTATCTCAAGATGCATTCGGGTGACCCGGTAGAATCTAGGGCCATGGGTGTTTAGGTGTCTTGTTTGGAATCTTCGTGGGGCAATAGGATGCTGGTTCTGATGATCTGTTTGGGCAATTAAGATATCTTTTCTACTTGAATCGGTGTCATACATGGATAGAACGATGTAGTAAAGTAAGCATGAGTTTCGTTATTTATTGGAAGGAATGGCTCGCCACCCAGGTTGTATGGCCAAAAACATCCGTCATTCTTTATGGGCCGTACATTAAGTTCCATCTCCCAGTCTCACACCATCCGTACTGACCAATCCTCGCCCCAGATCAACGGACACGAGACTCAAGGCAAGCATCTTAGACAGCGCAGGAGTCCCACTTCTTCACCTCGCTGCACAGATCCGAAGGCGCAGCCCATGGGTTGTCGCAGAGCGTATTGCAAACGGTATTCTGCGGAACAAAGACCAGGAACTCGTAGTTGGGCATGTCCAGACGGAACTGAACGTTGATATTATTGTTATCTTCGGAGGCCTTGTAACCGGCACGGCAGGCACAGTGGAAGGTCGAGCCCGTGTTGATGCACGACGTGGTAACGTCGCAGCTGTTCTGGCCAGAGAGGGGATTGCAAGTCCCGCAGGTGGGTGCTGGGTTGGCCAGGGCAACGGTGGCCGCGGCGAGGACGGCAGTCAGAGTAGTGAGTTGCATTTTGAAGGTTTGTTTTGTGTGATAAACGATTGGATCAAGACTAGATAATCTTTGAGGGCTTGGAGATTGCTCAATTTGATGCGGGGATGGCATCATATCTGGGGTAGATGGGCCATCCTTTTATACTTGAATTTCAGCTATAGGATCGAGTATCGAGTATCTAACCGAAGAGGTTGATTAGCTACGTAGAGGCTACTTCCAGAAATAGATCATCTCACCAGCACACCGGGAAACACCGCAGCAGAGTTTCTGTTTTGTCTCCGCCGTTGAACATATCACGAGGCCACCAGCCAAGCAGTGTCTCAGTGTTGAGCGCAAGAAGTCAACCTCGGGTCCTCGACAGAGCATCCAAACCCGTCCTTGTCGCATGGTGCATGGATTGATTTTTTAGCTTTCCAGCCCCGGATAGGCTGGGGGCAAGGCAGCGCCAGCCCGATCCGGGCTCTTGGGCGTGGCGCAAATACGAGATCTGGAACATCTGGAATGCCAGTCTCGAGACACCACCAATGCTTATCGAGAGAGCTGATGTCGATCCCTTGCCAGCTCAAACATGGGCCGGCGAACGGTTAGAGACTCTTTAGAGAACGGTCATGGCCACCCGAGGATAACTCTTTGTCTGTGGCGTGTAGGCTCGTAGGGTGGAATGTCTCAGCTTCATCCCCTCGACAGCTCTGACGCCTCCTCGGAGTCCGATCTTGATTCGCCCACCCCATGTCCTATTTATAGGGTGATATTGCGGGGTAGAGACTTTACCTGTCATTTGCAGGTACTTACACCGCTTCATCACCTATAGTGGAGAGACTTTGTGTGGTTGCTTAATCCGGCTATGCTTTGAACCATCTTCGCTGGGACGCCGTGTCCAGAATCTAGATATGACAGTTCTGTCAACTCGACCATGGATCGAGGAGACAGAGAAGAGAAAAAAGAAACAACTCGAAGAAAAAGAAAAGCACTCGGAATGTCAGGCCGTCGGTGATGGTGCCCCGGGGCTCAACAATTGCTTCGATGGGCTTGCAGCTTCCCTGAACATGCCCATTGCGGATCCCAACGTGAATCGTTGTACCGATATGGTTGGCCTTGTTCCAAACACAGATTCCCTGTCCAACAGGGCTATAGAAATATGCTACATGGCATGACAGTGCGATCGACACGTCCGCCTTTGACATTTGGGCATCATAGACGACTCCACGCTGACATCTCGGAACTCGGCAGTTATTGGACGCCTTACTCCCATATGCGGCCATGCCAGATACTGGGTTTTTGAGCTGCTGTGGCCAGCGTTATGGCATGACTGTATACAAGTTGACAGTCGCAAGCTATGGCTGGCGCAGTTAGGCTTGCATCATTTACCGACTTTTGTGCCTGAGGATGCAAGATGAGATCTGGATCAGGGTCTGGCTGCTGTGCGACTGTACAACCCTTGCATTTTCGGGTTCAGCCGGCAGGTTTGCTGTACAAGATGCTCTTTGAGTGGTACAGAAGTGGGTTTGTTAGCAGCCCGGTCCCAT
>JAXQJV010000748.1:0-14218 GCA_037042255.1 Penicillium sp. PG106-07D
ATACCAAGTGATGGTGAGCAGCCACCTGAACATTACTCCATCTTTAAGCATCAACCCAGAAACCCATCAATTCATTCAGAGACAGAACGTTGGAGGTCATGTTATTCACAAAGGAGTGTCCAATCCCAAAACACCATACCTGCCAAATCCCATTCTTTTTATTTCAAGCTTCTCCTATATATCCTTCAACAGCCATAGCTTAAGGTTGTGTTTACTAAAATTGTGTATCCACAGTTTTGTACCTGCACTTAATAAGGAAACATGATCCATTTTGGAAGCCAACTTTAGTATTATCTCGTTCTATGACTACAAAATACAACAGTAATTTAGAGCTCTCACTAGCAATGACTTACTCCCACTAATACTGTAGTACTTGTCTTATACTGCGTCTGGAGGCTAGAAAGCCTATTCCGATACTGCGAAATTTAATATCTTACCCTAACTACATATGTTCGCTGAGATTTGAAGTATTGATATGGTGGTTTAGGGTAGGAAACTCGCCTCTCTCCACGACATCGTTAAGGTTATTTTGTTCCGTCCCCCGCATTTTAAATGGTCGCCCTCGTTTTCTACGATAATCCTCTTTCTGGAGGTAAGGTATGGATGCTCCTTTTTCAGGCAAAGAAACAGGACTAAAAGAATTTATGCCGCGAAAATGGAAGACACCGTGAAAGGCCCTTTCTCAAGACCTACTTAATGTATTGAGGATCCATCTACCTAGTTAAGATTGGAGAGGATGATCTAAGTAACGATGGACCCCACGCATCTATGATCACGTAACCACAGCCTTCCGCTCAGCCCCTTTGAATTCTAATTCGGTATCTAGTACGGAGTACGGTATGTTTTAGGCTAATAATGACAGTTCCTGGAGGCTGGAGGGAACGGCCCGTTCCCTTTGGGGCGTAGTGCTCCGAGATCCGATCAAGTCGGCTTCAGCCGTTCTCACCCTACTTCCAATAATATTAACCGGAGTAATCGGGAGAACGAAACGCTCGCAAAAATAACCTGTATGACCAATTTCATTACAGGGAACAGTGCGAAGAGTATATATCTTGCTCTAGAAAATGGGCATTGAAGCCATCCTCTTGAAGGACTAACCTTGATTATTTTGAGACTACGCTCAATTGGTTATCTCTGGACTTTACAATCTCCTGTAAATTGCATTTTCGGTCCATGACTCGAGTATAATAGCCCTTGCAGGGGTGTTGATAAATAGGCCCATCGGCGGTGTGCAATTTCGAAATCTCTTCCTGGTTACCAGCTAGCTCCGAAAATATATGGCAAAAGAATTAAATACGGCCAAAAATTCAACAACAGGAAGATTTAATTGTAGTATTTCTCTATTAAGTGTCCGCAAAAAAATGAAACTTTTGTAAGGGTCTGGTTATCATTCAAAACTTCGCTTTTGAGTGGGCTTTGCCTGGGGGTACCTCTCATACTCAATCTGGACCTCATCCGTGCATCGGATCTGAAGCTGAACTGGGTCATTGAGAATGGTTTCCTGACTGTTTGCTTTGACGAGACCGGCCCCCTTTTTCGACACATTGGCTCGGTGATTTGAATTATTTCCGTATAATTGACCTTGGGGATAAGATTTAGACTGGTAGTTAGCCTTGCCCGTCGACAACAGTTTGAGCTTTCGGAGGACAAGTTCGAGGACAGGCTGTAGGGTTGGAATGCAGGCGGCTAAGACGACGACGTTCGCCTCAACGCTAGATCTGTATTAGCCGTGATTTTAGGTGGTATGGAAAGGATAGGATCATACCTTGTCCATATAACAAGAGGAACAGTAGCGTCTGATTCAACGTTAGTGCGTCAGGACAACCGTCGGGGTAGGCAAGGAGGCAGAACTTACAGGTACCATCTGCTTGATCGGACAAACCCTTCAGTTGAGCACACTTGACTATTGCAGTCGCTGCCGCACTAATGAAGAAGATCTTGTTAGAGCCAATACCTTGAGTCGAAGAACAGAGTCAAAAGTAGCAAGAACATACACCGATCCCAAGCCCAAGGCCGCACTTAGAGCAATTTTCTTGCGCAAAGACATTTGGAGATGGAACAAAATGAAGGCAGGGTAAAGCGCGAGATATAGGTCGACAAAGGCAGAGAAGACTGTTTTTGAGAAAGACCATGTCAGTTATTCGAACCAGATAGCTGTTCTGTAAGACATCGCCCACCTCCATTAAATGTGGCAAAGCCAATGAGAATCCAAACGTTCCTACATTTCGCCTGCCCACTTGCCACCATGGATGCCTTCCAAAGCCCCTCAGGTGGATCGCACATTGTGACATAAATGAGTATATTTGTAAGAGCAATCACGGCCACCATGGCAACCAGCCCCCACATGATGACGGATTGGATGCGAGTCGGATTCAGGATTCGATGAAGCAGTGCGGCGACCGCGAGCTTGGGCAAAGCGAAAGAGATGATGCCGAATATAAAGGAAATCATATTCCATAGCAGAGCCTTCTCGGCAGCCAGTGGCGAGAGAGTCGCCGTATGTTGTCCATATCCGTAAGCCACAGAGACGGATGCTGTCGCATTGAAGAGTAGTCCGAATATCTATGATAGCCTCAAGTATTAGCACTGGTTTTGAGCCAAGTTCCATGGGGGAACAAAGATCGCTTTTGGGGTGGATTACCATAGAAATTCCGATCAGCCAGTCGTCGAGCCCGAAATTTCGCAACAGTCGCTGGCGAACGCAAAGGCGAGTGACCACAAGCAATGTGGCTAGAGCGGTCATCGACCACATCACTGCCATCATCGTCGGGCCTTTGCCGGCCGTTGAGGCTGGTTCGCCGTTGGGTCTCACCATATTGAGCCAGATGTTCTGACCAACTTGGGACTACCATCGAGAACTGCTGCAGAGTTGCAAATTATAAAGGCCTTTGTGAAGCGGTCCCGGGTCGTTCTCAAGGAAACACGTGAATAAAGTGGTCCCTAGTCATGCTGGACAGCCCCCTAATGGCCATGTCTAATCCTTTTAAGCCCTGGGGAAATCTCCGGATACTCTCTCCCGTCCGAGTCCTACATGACGGGGCCGATTCGCTAGTTCTCTCTAATTGCAGCCTTGGCGATCCTGGAGGAAGCCCTAGCGTGCGCTATGTTACAACGTGCTGGTCCCATCCAGGATCATGTAACTCACTAATGCACGTACAGGAGCTATATTTGCAAGAACCATGCGGTCGTCGAATGATGATAGGCAATTCGGGGAAAAGTTAAGGGGGGCAGCCTGTACAAGTTGGCGACGCTGTCGGTTCCACCACTTGGCCCCCAAACGGGATAAATTAATGTATATTACAATATAATGCGGGTACTGGGTAGGTGATCTTGGCAACGATGCCTCATGAAGCTAAATGCTCTGGACATCCCATCCCTTGTCATCATTTATTTCTTTCTCATTTGTCTTCCCGCTCAAGCATTTCATTGATCCCATAGGATAGTCAACATGACACGGCTCAACGGATCGAATGGATCTGCCACCAATGGCCATGCGAAGGTTTTTGTCGACCCTCAAGCTGCTATTTCACCCAGTGCCCCTGGAGAGCTTCCTCATTTGGTGAAGGAAATTCAATCTAGCTCTCAGGATTATATCAGTGGTGACACTACATCGCGTTTGAAGCTTCTGGAGGCGGCTCGATCTCTGGTTTATGCAATGGAGACTCCCCAGGAGACAATGTTGCGGTATTGCTGGGCTCAGGTATATCAATTCGGGCCGACTGGATATTGTGATGAGAATGCTAACGGCTTCTCTTGTGACTAGTAGACTACTTCTTTTGCTGCCATCGAGACATGTATCAACCTGGAAATTTTCAATCTACTAGCACAGACCGACAAGCCCAGGTCCGTGGCAGAACTTGCAAAAGAAACTGGCGCGGAGCCTGAATTGCTGGGTGAGCCCGGCCATCATAGCGAATTTGCTATTTCACGTTCAATGACTTATCCTCGTTTAGGCCGTCTGATGAGGCACTTGGCTGCAATGGGAGTCTTTGTCGAGGCTGGGTTGGACATGTATGCCTGCAATGGGCTCACCAAGACCTTGTCCCTGAAACGGTATAGCGATGCATGGCCAGCCATGTGAGTAATTATCCATATGTACCTTTCTTCGCACGCATACCATCCCCGAACATCCTGACATTTTTGGGGGGGCGAAACAGCACCGGCTCCACTATCCCTGCCGTCTACTCGCTGGGAGCCTGGCTCAAGCAAAACGACTACCAAAGTCCCACTGAAGGGACAAACTGCCCGTTCACCCTGGGGTTCCAGACCAATTATCATTTTTTCGAATGGCTCAACGGCAAGAATCCAGAGTATCCCGATCTTGGAGCACAATTCAACAACCTTATGTCCACCTATCACCAGGGACGGCCTAGTTGGATGGATCCAGGATTCTACCCCGTGCAGGACAAGCTCATTGAAGGGGCGAAGACTGGGGAGGACGACGTTTTAATCGTAGATGTTGGCGGAAACAAAGGACATGATTTGGAGGAATTCAAGTCAAAGTGGCCTAATGCCCCCGGTCGATTGGTTCTGCAGGATCAGCCGCATGTCCTGGTGGACATCCAGTCGCTTGACCCAGCGATCGAGCCTATGGTTCATGACTTTTTCACTGAGCAGCCCGTGAAAGGTGAGTTCTTTCGCCATATATTATTACGCTAACTACGACTAATATTCGAGCCTTCTTCCAGGCGCTCGGGCATATTTCCTGCACTCCATTCTCCACGACTGGAACGACCAAACATGTCAAAAGATTCTCTCCCGACTCGTCGCTGCAATGATGCCCGGATACAGCAAGATTCTCATCAACGAGAACGTTATCCCCGACACCGGGGCTCATTGGCAAGCGACTTCCTTAGACATCGTCATGATGGTGGACCTTGCTGCAAAGGAACGCACCGCGCAGCAGTGGCACCAATTGGTCGCACCAGTTGGACTCAAGATCTCGAAGATATGGACTTCACTTAATAGTGTAGAGAGCTTGATCGAGTGCGAGTTGGCATGAGGTAGTGCGTGTCGACCGTGTCAGTCGGGGGCGCACGGTCTGGGGTTCCTCGTCGGATGGACGAGAACAGATGGGGTGGTAGGCCCCGACGTCGATGACCCGGGCGGTAAGATTGAGTCCTGGCCGAAAATATTAGCGGTTTTCGTATATCGTTAGCCGTTAGGTGAGTTCGCTTCTTTGATTTCTATTTACGAACACTGTGTCGGCGGAGAATTCGCTAAATTATCGACCGAGAGATAGACTCATTAAGATTCATAACAATCGCGCTATAGCTCCAGCGCGGGTGCTTACGCGCTAATCGATGGATAGAGCATCTTATATGGCTTTGAACTTTAGTGGCCGACCGCTGCGAGGCCTTGATTTTATCAAATTATCTTACAGCCATCGATCGCGTGTCTTGTATACTGTGCGGCGCGCAATGTCGTGAATATCGGCGATTTCAGTAGGTGATTTGCCCGCTTCTAGGCTAGTAATGATAGAAACGCGCCGTTCAGTAAATGATTCAGCATTTCACCTTCATTTGCACTAATTTTGGTGCCAAAAGACCTTATATTGATTGAATGGGAGTGTTTGGAAGAAGTAGGGTTGGTTCAGGGGACACGTCGCGCGTTTGTTGGTGTGCACGGACTTATGGGACGGGATATATGCGCGTCAAGGTACCTCAAAACAACGTTACGTTACTAGCTTCGGGGTTGAACGTCTTAGCAAATATATGGAATTGTGTTTTTAATAAAAGTTCAGTTCGCGGTTCTAGATATTTGGAACCGGAACCGCACTATTTCGATGCCTTATCATTAGGCGACAGTAGAAATAGGTTGGTGGATTTAGCCGGCAGAAAGTTTGGGGAGCGGAGGGTTCTGGGATGGAAATATTTGTAAAATATGGCCTTTGGTAGTTTGGATCTCTTGATTCCCCTAGCATCACAGCCTCGCCCAGCGGCTTCTCTTGTCTCTCCTCGGCAGACCGCTATAACCAGCCCAAATCAAATTATCAGCTGCATCATCCTCATCGGACCGCCGTACTAGTATTCTGCCACTTATGTGCCGTCTCCAAATCATACATGAGTTTCGTCCACATTTGCCCCTCTCTACCGGTTTCTCTGAACTTCAGCCGATTGAGCCAGATGCAAGTGGCACGCCACTCTAAACTCGCTCGTACCCGCATCCACCAGTAATCGTAGCGGCACATCAAGCCCATCCAGTAGCCGAGTAGCCAAATCGCTCTTACATCATTGTGTTCTAGCAAGCCTCGGAATTCGAATTCAAGATCGAGCGCGCCAATGAAGTTGATATAGAGGAAAAAATGCTCTCCTCTAGGTTCGAGGAGTCTGATTTCTGCGAGCATTCTTGCAGGCTCGCGAAGGATATTGCCAGTGGATGGATCCAAATCCAGACCAAGAAACTGTACCCAGTGTTCTGGGACCCGGTACAATGATCGGTGCTCTCCATAGAATGTACGCTGGTCATCGTCGGATGCGCTGTACATCCATTGGAGAATGGAATTTTCGCGGTAGGCTTCCGTCGCAATTAGGAGAGGTTTCAGGCCGAGATTCAGGGACAGCCAGCTCAGCCTCTCCGGATCATTTTTAAACATCCAGCTATTCATTGGATTGTCATCTTCAAGAAAGGAAAACGCAAGGACACCGAGGAACATGCAAGTCAGTAAGACAGCGTCTGCTGTCTGTTGGTTCAGGGTCTGCGATAGCGCCTCTTGAAAGCTGCGAGCGGCTAACAACAGATGGAGTTGCTCGGCAGAGCGGCTGGACTGTTTATTCACGACGTGGCAGCGAAGGTGAGAAGCCGAAACAGCAAGAACGGCGTCAAGCAGAAAAGGGTGCGACATGCCCATGGATAGGATTTGCGTCACATCAGCATTGCCCAGGATCTGCAGCTCTGGAAAGATATGCTGAAAGTGGCGCTTCAAAAAGGTACCCTGGATACCATGGCGCGATTGCATTTGATTTGGGCATAGGCCCTCGAGGGCAGGTGATGATGGCAGATCCACAACTTTCATCTTTCGACAAGGCAGCACAGGGCCATGTCCTCTCGCATGTCCTCTGGTGCTGGACCGCTCAGGAACCGGCGTCGTGTACGAGCCATACGAGCACCAGTTACTGCTCCGTATACATCGCCAGCATCGCGGTTTCGTTTCATCGCACTGTATTGTTTTGCGCGGGGTGTCAGCTCTTATCCAGCATAGCATGGTGTAAACCAAGCTTTGGATGCAATTGTACCTTGACGCGCCTGGTCTTGCAGGTAAGGCAGCCTGCCCGTGACTTGTGGTGGGCCGCGCGCTTCCGATAACGCTGTTCGGAGACCTGGCCCTGTCCTGGCCTGAACGAGAGCACCCGGAAGTCTGGCTCTTGGACTGACTGTGGTGATAAGACGCTGTCGGCCATACGGGCAATGCGCGAATCGGCACAACGGGTGGCTTGTTATGTGAGAGATTGGTATGCCAACAGAACGAATGGTTTTCTGGTCTTATGAGAATATTTCGGTTGCACTGCCACACCAAATAAAGCTCGTATTCTTTTTGGGGGCTAACCGGGAGCTCACAGGCAACGACCACAAAAAAAAACGAGAACAAAAGAGGAAAACGATCGGAAATGGAGCCTGGGCCCACAATTTAAGGAACGCTTCGACAAGTTTTGCTTCGGCAATGCCACAACCCGAGAACCATGGCGAGGTTTCAAAAGATGTCACAATCCCCATAGTCCTCGTATTCCTATTGGGGCATAAGCCGAGAGCTCTCGGGCAAGGATAACAACACCTCTCCTTCAACTTGGAGAGATTCTTTGACGTGACGTCAAACACGAATGGACACAAGACACGAGTATCGAAATAGGCAAACGATTGGAAATGGAGCCCAGGCCAGTACGCTGACGAAATTTGTCATGTTCCCACATTAATCTACCCTGCAGATCGTGGCCTGGTACTTGATGTCGACCTGGCTACCACCACGGCTACGCATCATTCCACCCAGGGAGGGTCGCTCAGATATTGTAGATAAAGGTTATAAGAAGCGAATATGCCCACAAAATTGCTATCGCCTAAGCGCACTGCAATCGTTTCTGTCCCCTCATATCATACTGTCATTATTCAAAATGAAGCTTGCGTTTATACTATCCCACGCTTTCATTGGCATGATCGCCCATACAGCTGCAAAGCAGAACAACCCAAATGGCATGATTGCTACTACCAACCAGGGCCCTGTACGTGGTATTCGAGCCCACCGCGAAGTCGACGCATTTCTTGGCATTCCTTACGCGCAGCCTCCAGTTGGCAAGCTGCGTTTTGAGCCACCTCAGCCGCACGGGAACCGGTCCTTGACGGGAAATGGAACGGTCTTCAATGCTACCCGGTTTGGGCCTGTTTGCTATCAGTTCCATTACAAAACTGTCTTGGGAGATACCCTTCTCGAAACCTCGGGGCAGTCTGAAGATTGCCTAACGCTGAATATTTTTGCTCCCAGAAGCAAATCTGGTGGGAGGAAAGGTCAGCTGCCAGTATTTGTCTGGTCATACGGGGGCGCATTTGGCGAAGGGGGAGGCAGCATGCCGCTCTTCAATCCAACCAAATTTGTGGTCGAAAATCAGGACATCATCGTTGTAACCTGGAAGTGAGTTACGGTTACTGGCCAGGGGTAGAGAAGTGAGGCTAACATCGCCATAGCTATCGATTGAACCTCTTTGGTTTCCCCAACTCCCCGGCCTTGGATGCTCAGAACCTTGGTTTAAGAGATCAACGAGTCGCGCTCGAGTGGCTGCGGGACAATATTGCTGGCTTCGGCGGGGATCCCAATCGCATGATCCTCGGGGGGCAGTCAGCTGGTGCCGACAGCGGCAGCGCAATGCTTTATTCGCACGCAGATGAACCTATCGTTATTGGTGCTGCTTTTGAGAGCGGCAGTGCTCAGATCATCGGTGCGGCCACACAGAACGTGGATACTGAGTTCGTTCGAGTAGCCACATCTGTTGGTTGCGCCAACAGTTCCGATCGATTAAAGGAACTTGAATGCATGAGAACGGTGAATGCGGAAATTTTGCAGCATGCCATCTCCAACAACACATTTAACAAGTTTGCAAGCCCTTCGGGGGGAACTCCAATGGTCGACAATGTTACTATTTTTACTATGGAGGAATATGCCAACCGGGGAAAAAGGGGCAAATTTGCCAAAGTTGTAAGTGAATGCATTGCCCAGGACGAATCTCTTTCTCATACGCTAATTTGGTAGCCAACTCTGTTGGGGAGCATGAATAACGAGGGTGATTCGGTGCTAAATTGGTCAGAGAAGTGTGGTGTCAACAAGACCTTGTCCAATCTCACCACAGAACTCGTCGTCAACTGTAATATCGCCCTTGAAGCAGAGTGAGTTGACCTCCCGACACAGCTGGGTAATAATCTTCTGAGAGAACCAAGGTTTCGGTATTTGAACGGCGTGCCGATATGGCGATATCGCTCTATGGGTGTATTTCCTCAAGTTACGCCCTACCCGTGGCTAGGAGCGTACCATCAAGGTTGGTGCAATTCTCCCGTAATCATCGCGGTAATGCCTTCTACCCTTCCTAACAAAATATGACATTGGAGCAGCGGATGTCCCGATGCTGATGGGAAGTTATGATGCATTCTCGCCCAATAAGACTCAAGTTGACAATGCGACAATGGAAGCGTCTCGCTACCTACAACATATGTTTGGAACGTTTATACGAGATCCTGATCATGGATTGAAGCAAGCCTACCATTGGCCAACCTTTGCCCCGAATCAGGCTACACTGATTGAGCTTTTCCCGAACAATACAGCTTCGGCAGTGCTGAATAACGCGGCAGTCTACGATGAGATTTGCACAAGTCCCCCTCCATATCCCTGGGTGGAGGTGGCGATGGGTCCTCCACAGTGCTGAGCACACGACATCAAAAAGGAATCGCTCGAGATCGTCCTGGAAGTCACACGTGAGACTTACTGATGGAGGAAATGCATAAGTGAACCACGATGTCAAAGAGTTCCGGAGAGTGGACAATGTGTTACTGGAGAACGGTAGCTCCCCACCTCTATCAAATGTATACAGTGGCACCGCAAAAGTCTGTGACCCCCTGGATGACCGCTAGTAGCACCGCCTTCCTATTATAGCCTACCATGGAAACCCCATAAGCGCGTAAAACGGAGTCGTATGTCGCATTGTAGACAATAGTTTGATCATAAACCACAATAATACGCCTCGCACAAGGGTTTATAATCTCGAGTAATGGATCCGGATGGATTGATAGGTGACTACCGAGGTACCGCGTCGAGGCTGAGGTACTGGATGAAATTGCTCACCGCATGAGAAACAGACTTCTCATTTAGCTCTAATGAGATTAGAGCTAACTGGTTTGATGTCTCTAATTATTCCTCGATTTCAGGCTAGTTGCGGCTCGAGACGATCCACTTTATATGTGAAGAGGCGGAGGACTCGTGGATAATGAGGTGGAGTAGTGCAGGGAGGCCTATCCTATATTCATCGAGTGCGTTAACAATTATATAGGTAGTTTCGAGGCTCGAGTCTTATAGGATATCAGTGAATATTGTCGAAATAGCATGATATAAATTTATATCCTTAAAGAGTTGCTTTCCCGTACGGCCATACTGGCTCCGAACACACGAGAGTAGGCCTTGGAAAAAGCCCGACCCGTGGGCCGGGCTTTTCGGACGGGCTCTTCGGGCCGGGCTCTGGGCCTAACCTTTAAGCCAGCCCATTTCTTGGCGGGCTTTGGGCTTTCTATAAAGCCCGAATACCAAAATTATGGATGTAATAGCTACGTTTTCCCTACCACCCTTTAGGTAATATTAGTATTTACTCTGGTTCGAGGGCTAATTCAAAATCCTAGATGAGCGTTCCGCTTGCATTTGGAATGATTTTCATGTTGTTGATGGATGTCTGGTAACAGGCCAGAACGCGGCTAGCGCCACGTTAACGGCAGAGGTCGCAGTTGCTGTTTTCGAGAAACTGTGATAGCTTTCGGAATATATTTTCCGAGGCTTGCGAAGATTTGTTTTTCAAATAGACTTATGGAAGAGTAGGAATAGATTTTGACAAATCTCACCTGATCGCGAAGCAACATGATCGCGAACTATTGATCCCATAGCTTGTTCAAAAGGTATTGGGCAGCATGATTTTGCATGAGAGCATTCTGCCATTTAAGAGCGCAGCTCATACTGAACCTGGTACGGAACACCCGGTCGGAATCAATGCCAATTCACGCGCGTTCTTTTTCAGCCAAAAAGCCGTAGAATAACTAATTGAGGTACCCGTACAAAGAGGTGCCACGACCAAAAGTGCTTGGGCCAGGTTCATTCAATCCTGAAGTAATTGCGACGACCCTTTACTAGCCAGAATACCAGTGAAACTAGGATCATTGCTCCAAAGACAGCGACAGCATAATTCATATCACTGCCGCTGGGGTTTGGGGTGATTGGGAAAAAGAAAAAGCCTGAGACCACAGTGCAAGTTATAACGCTGACATAGTTTACCGTCGTTCCCCATTTTCCCAGTTTAAATGGCCCAGGACTCAGTTTGTCTCGTCCGACAATGAGAAGGGTGGCGATTGGCAAGCCATAAGAGATCATTAAGGCGATGCTACTAACGCTCACGATTGCCTGGAGAACAGTGGTGGAGAAGAAGTATAAAACGCCGACTAGAGCAGTAATGGTGCCCTGCGCCCATGTCGCTCGCACTGGAACTTTCCATGTAGGGTCCACATGGGAGAAATACCTGCTCCATGGGAAACCGCCATCTCGTGCGAAGCCCCAAGTCATGCGGGAAGCTGTGGTCGCAACACTGACATTTTGTCCAATGGATACAATAGTGAACAGCGCAACGAGAGCCGCCGCTCCTTGCAGGCCTAGGATCTGTTGAGCAAGTCCAATGAACGGCAAGCCTGACGGATGATCTGCGATGGCCGTCTCATCCTGCACACAAAAGAGACAAATCAACATGAAGACAAAACTGGTTCCTGCTCCGGAGAGAATTGCGAGGTACATGGCTTTAGGAACATTCCGGCGAGGGTCAGGGATCTCCTCGGCCATATGAATCACTGAGTCGAATGCCGTTAGGCCATAGGCAGACTGCAAAAGACCTAGAAACCAAGTGACCGCGTTATTCCATCCTGTTTGGTTCGTCCATGTCCCGAACACGAAATTGGCCGTTCGGAAGGATAGGTGATGGTTTGTAGCGACGGAGATCAGAAATGCAAGGGAGAAGGCAACAAAAAGAGCAGCGAATCCAACTCCCATCACGTTATTCATCCATGGAAGCACACGGTCTTTTCGACAACTGACGACATTGACAACGGTCACCATAAGTGACAAACCGAGGTAGACGACAAAGCTGAGCCAGGTTTGATTGATGCCATCCCACTCAGGGTCGAACATCAGTTTCATCCCAAGGAGGAATTGGGTATTGAAAGCAACCAGCGTTGCGGTCGCAGTCCACCAGCCAAACACATTGATCCAAGCACACATATATGAGAGGAATCGTCCAGTCTGGCTATCACAAAGACGTAGCACATAATATGCCTGGCCCAGGGCCGTTGGCATACTACTGCAGAGTTCTCCTAGAGAAAGGACCACGCAAAGATTGCAAAGCGCCACCAGCACGAGACCCCACAGAATAATGACAGGACCTCCGCAGCTGAAGCCGGTGGCAAGGTCACTCGATATTGCTCCCCAGGACCCTAGGACGCAAAAAGCGAGAGCCAATAAGCTCCAAAGGCTGAATTTGCGTGAAAGAGCCGGATCGTGACCCAGGGCAACCAGATCCAAGGCATCTTGGTCAACAAGTTTTGTGACAGCCAACTCGGCGTTTTCAAAATTCATTTCTTTTCAGGTGAGAATGCTGGAGTGGAGATAGAAGAAAAGTTGGGAAAATGGCTGGTTCTGGGGCAGCTTTATCATTTCAGTCATAGCTGTAGAAGCCCGTGTTTCCAGCACAAAACAAGAGATATATATATGGACTCCATCCATAGAATAGGCAGGGGGCAGATGTTCGGCTCCCCAGCTTGCCTTGACTTGTATGAAACAAGAAAGAGCACGCGAGTTCAATTGCGGGGGAATTGCCCAAAACTTAAACCAGCGGCACTAGTATTGACGGGGAAAGTTGTTACGATGCCACCCAAGGAAGGGAACCGTCGGTTCCCGCGGGCTCCAAAGAGCAGGCCCCAACCCAATCGACTGCACGTGTATTATCTGACGGGTATTCCCCAGTATAACTATTTATTATGAACTAAACAGATCGTTACCAAAAATTTTGTACATGTGTTTGCCTTTGTTATTGAATCGCAACTAAAATGGAAATTGTAAGTCTTAATTCGACATTCTTCCAGACTATGGCTAACCAAATATCTTAGTGTGGCGCCGGAGAACAGCACCAGGATTGGTGTATTCTGGACGCAAGCATCGATGAGCTTCTGCGTGCACTCTCCGATGGGCGTTTAACTAGTGTTGAGCTGGTTGGTCGCTATCTACGTCGACTTAGCGCATATGACTCTTCTGGCCCCAAGCTGAGTGCCGTACCGATACTCAACCCATCTGTAATGGAAGATGCCGCCGCGTCGGATTCCAGAAGAGCTAAAGGCTTGCCGCCAAGGGCCCTTGAAGGTATTCCGTTTCTCGTCAAGGACAATATCAAGGTCCGAGGAATGACCGTAGCTGCTGGTGCTCCAGCCTTTGAGCATCTGATTGCCACGGATGATGCCGCTTGCGTGAAGGCATTGAAATCCTCTGGAGCTTTTGTCTTGGGCAGGACGAATATGCCAGCGATGGCAAATGGCGGCATGCAGCGGGGTGTATATGGTCGTGCAGAAAGCCCATACAACTCCGACTTTCTGACGGCTGCCTATGGGTCAGGTTCTTCGAATGGGTCTGCAACTGCTATCGCTGCCAACTTTGCAGCTTTCAGCTTGGGCACCGAGACCGTTTCATCAGGACGGTCCCCCGCGTCAAACAATGCTCTCGTCGCTTACACACCTTCGCGGGGCCTTCTGCCTCTGATGGGCGTGTGGCCGCTCTACCCAACGTGTGATGTTCTCGTCCCTTATACTAGAACAGTGCGAGATATGTTTCTTATCCTCGAAATTCTTGCTGGAGCCGAAAATGCAGCTCAAGGGGATTTTTGGAGGCAGCAGCCTTTCATTCCCTTGCCCCCGATGAGCCAAATTCGGCCGCAATCGTTCCAAGAGTTGA
>JAXQJV010000749.1:0-14181 GCA_037042255.1 Penicillium sp. PG106-07D
GGTGGGCTTGGTCGGGGTGGTCAGAATATACAGAGGAAGGTCAATTCAGTAATCCCCTAAATTCAAGGCATGTTAGAGGCGTGAAATACAAGGTGCTGAACAAACTACCACCAGTTGGGCCACATCCTAGACTTGGTTATTCCCCTCAGGACACCTAAGGAAACCTATTACATCCTGAAGCTTTTCAAGTACCGTATCAATCTCTAGTATGATTCGTCAGGTCGGCTGTTGGATGGGGGGTTTCTAGCCTTTCTGCTGACACTGAAAGAGCCATGCCACCAAAATACAGATTTCATCCCTCATATCGATTGCACGGCTGCTACCCTTAGGAAGACCTAGGAAGGCCTTCATAAGGGATGCGATATCGGCTGAAGAAGACATGCCTCGTTTGCAGGCGAATAGTTGAAGAGGATACGTATGAATCATGGCCCGAGGAGACACCTCATGGTCAGAGCATATCAAAGAACCATAGTGGGGATTGAAAAAATGCTGTTATACACATTAAGAGTCGAGATTCCAAGAAGCCGCAATTCCCACCGCCAATATCTACAAGAACAGAAAGAGAACGATTCCACATTGACATCCATAGTGTAGGCCCTGATTTCACCCTGTCCCCCCCCCCCAACGACCCTACTGACCATCAACCTCCTCCCCACCCTTCCACCAGGTCCAAATAGCCCTACACCAGAAATAAGTCTCAATACTCCCAAACACACTCAAAATAACCAGCAAAACCACTTTCATATTCCGACTAATGCCTAGACTCTCAAAGCTGACCGACGGGGTCTGGGTCTGGGCCTCTTGATCATGGTCGTGGGTCTTTTCCGATCCGGGCTTTGCCGGCGGGGCTTGGGCTGTCGATTTGTTGGAGAGTGGTGAAGACGATGATGGCCGTGTCGAGAAGGCGGACGAGGTCACTGGGAGTCTGGATTGCCTGCCTTGGTTGCGGACGAGAATCATGGTTGGGAGGAGTGGACCGCGGGGCTGGAGGGGGTGGGTTTTAGGGGAGGAGATGCTTGAGATGCATCTTTTTGGGAGGTGGAGGGCTGTTATTGTAGGTTTCATTATGTGTAGTTCTTTGGTGTGTAGTGGTGTTGTAGTAGGGTGGAATTGAGGAGGTACTTTTCTGTGCTTACATCTATGTCGCAGGATTGTCATGTGGCTACGATGCAGCAGAAGAGGGGGGGGGCGCTATAGGGCTGACTATGCGATACGCAGGTGAGCCGATCGCGAGGGGAGCGTAGATGATGAATGACTACATCTAAATCCGCAATAGAGATTAAACGAAGGTAGCAAGTTTATTTTAAACTTTTTGTATTCTTTATTGATGGTTTCATGTTGGAGCTTGAGCTCACTGTTCACATGCCATAAATCAGCTCCCAAGGTCCCTGGTAATCTTCTCCAGTTTCGCCTCTATCCCTCAATCGCAATCAGAAAAATCACAATGAGCCTCCGAATCCAATGCACAGGCCCAAGTCTTCTCTATAAGTGGAGCCCAATCAATCTTCGATGCAGATAAGGCCCGTCTAGATCACAGATTTCTATTCTGGGTCTCCAAAGAACGTCACTTCACAGAAGGATGTTTCTATCGCGAGCGTAGGTTTCCTTCAACAGCTTCAGCTGGTTGACGGCCATCGTCTGTTGTGGCACAGCTGCAGGCAGGTCGATGATGGCCTTACGCATCAGGACCAGGCCAATCTGGCCAAAGAATTCCAGAACGCGCCCGCTTGACCCCTGGAGCATTGCATGGAGGAGCGAGATATGGGTATCTCGCAACTCGGTAGGTGGCAGCAAAACGATTTTTCGGACGGATGCCCAGAACATGGTGTTAGGGAAGGGGTTGCGGCGCTTGGTCTTTCCGAAATTCCGCAGAGTCAAGGCCGAAAACCCTGCACCCAGGGCGGTCATCCGGTCCATATGGGTTTGTTCATTCACGAATGGACCGCCGGGTTCCTCACGCCACCATCCGAGGGCTTGACGGCCTGACTCGGTCTTGTCATTGCCAGTAGCACCCCAGAGCGCCGGGCAGACCACGTGGTACTTGGCGAGTAGAATATCACCCATGGGAATGCCCTTGAACGTCAGGCTGTCCGAGGAAAAAATCTGGGCAGCTACGATGCCAAGGGGCTCAGCATGGTCTGGGTTGATGGACGCTTCGGTGATCAAGGCGGCAATCAGAGCCTTCGCAAACATGTTGAGCCCATAGATCAACATGGCTGGCACTTTGTGTTCAGTCAGGGCAATCTCTTCGGGTGGGAAAGCGAAGAATCGGCGGATGTCGATTGACGGCTCGGTCATCTGGCAGGCCTTCTCAAGCTCTGTCCGAATCTGCTGGGTCTAATTCGAACCATCAAATTAGTATCGAGGCATAACCTAGGCGAACTCATAAGTGAAGAAATATACCTGGGCCTTGTTGGCACCCTTGCCATCTCGCAGCTGTCCGACCGACTTCTTGATCGAGCGGCGCATATCGCCCATGACCTGCTTGACCTGGGGATTGGCCTTGCCAATGCCTCGCAGCCACTCTCGCATTTCCTTCAGAGTTTTGTGCAGCTCGACATAGCGCTCGTGAATTCGCGCCTCTTCTGCTGTGAGGCCCCCAGCACCGACCTTTTGCTGTTCGTCAGCTTTTGCCTTTTGCTCGGCCTCTTGCTGGGCCTGCTTGGCATCGGCCTCCTGCTTGCGCTTGACCGCCTCTAGCCGTTCACGTTCATCACGTTCCCGGCGCTCTTTCTCGGCCTGAGCGGCCTTCCGTGCCTGCTCAGCTTGTTCCGCCGCCTTCTTGGCAGCCTCCTCCTGCGCTTTGCGCTGGGCTTCGGCACGGGCGGCCTCTTCTTGCTGGCGTCGGAGTTGTTCAGCCTTCTCACGCTGGATACGTTCAAGACGCTCCTTTTCCTTTCGCGCTGCCTCCTCTTGTCGCAGACGCTCTGCTTCCTCCGCGCGAAGATGTTCCTTTAGAGTCGCTTCGGCTTGCTCGCGGACACGGTCGTGGAAGGCAGCGGCCTCATCGAGGGCAGCCGTATGAACAGCTTCCCGCTCCCGATCAATCCGGTCAAGATTCTCGTAGAATGACTTGCGCTCGTACGCATGGACCTTCTTGAGGTCGGCATTGAAGATCTTGACCTGCTCGAGGTCGCGGGTAAGGTCATCAATGAGCTGTTTGGATGGGCTATCCAGTCCGGGGATCGTATATCGTCCCATGGTAATCAAATGCGCTTGCGGAATTGGCGAGGGCGGAAAGACGGATTGATAAGACGAAAGGAGAAGGGAAGTCTGGGGGGTAAGCAAACGACGAGGTCCGGATGTTGAAAGAAGATCGGAGTAGAAGAGTAGATGAGAGTTGGTAACTAAAGAAGGGGAGAAAAGGAAGTCGAGTCTCTCAACCGCGGAGAGAACTTGCGTGACAGAAGAGTGTGCGAAACAAGGCAATGACCGTCGGGGGTGTAAGTAGACGAAGGGGTGTAGAATAGAAGCGGAGAGGAATATTGGAGACTGGCGTAGGAGAAGGAAGTCGAATCTCTATCTGTAGAAACACTTCGTGTAACCGGAGAGCGTGCGGAAGAGGTGAAGAGTCCGAAGTACGAGCAAACTGCTCTCTGCGAGCTAAGTGAAAGGGAAGTGCGAGCAAATTGCGAGCAAACCGAGTCTTTCGGGGCGACAACAACGGAATAGATCGTGGTCGGCCTCTACTAAGGTGACACGAAAGCGAACGGGAGTCGATTGCCCGAGGCAATCAACAAGCTCGAAGCTTCACTTTCCTGGAGCACCTGACCGCATTCGATATATATGAGTCGGTTTATGAGTCGGTTGGAATTCGACGTCGAAAGTGCGAGACTTAAGGTTCAGGTCGAGGGAAGTCCTGTCCGAAGCTGCGCGGGTTCAAGATTAGCCAGGAATTGCACACGGGGAGCTCACTTGGCGCCTTGCAACTGCAGCATCTTGATACTGTAATGCGCGAGTCTCTGGCATGTAGAATAGACTTACCTCCTAACTTGATAGGGGTGCGACTCCTATCCCAACCATTGCATCCGCCGATGTTTATCGAAGCCGACAGTCGCCAGCCATCCCAGAACGGAAAATAAATTACGGGCTGAGTCAGCTGGACCCAGCTCTGGAGGTCGAATTGCTGGAACTGGTAACGGTGGAACTGCTCGAACTTTGGTTCATTTGCATCATCGTGAGCATCATCCACTCATGCTTAAAAAAAAAGGACAAGCCATTGCTATAACTAGGGTGTTCCCTCGTTCAAAAATCATAGTGAGCATGGCCATTGGCAGGATAGCCACCTCGCCACCCAGATACTGAGCGAGTCAGACTCATACTGCCCCGTCATGCCCCGTCTGGCTTAGCGCTAGTTCGAGACAGTTGCTCCAGCTTGATAGCCACTAATGCCGCTAAGTCAGTGGCCATGCCTGGCCTGTCACTAAGGAGGGGGGAGGGCGTAGGTCGTTGATCCTAAGTGAGACCACGACTTCCCCCCGAAGCTGCCACCATGCCGAGTCTCAAGCTGAAGGCTCAGCACCTCTTATAGTTCCTTAGAGAGAAACCAGCCGAACAAAAGTCCCTGGCTGCATCAGGATAATGATGAGGTCGTCGGTAGCAATGGAGATCATCCACCACATCCGCCTTGGGGGAAGCTCTGGTTTGGCAACGGTATGAAGGTGTTTTTACATACCGCTGTATGGAAAAATCCATAACCATGTGTTTGAACACCGGATCATGCTAGCTTGTTATACCATAACCATACCGTATTCCTTTCCCGTACCCAACCCTCTCCCCACATCCGCTTTGTATGGATCCATCATCACTCACCTCTTTCTTCTCCTTTCCCCCCTCCTTCTTCCTCCTCTTCTTCTTCCCATCTCTCTCTCGTCGCCCCCTTCCATCGTTCCTTCCAGCCGAAAATCAGTCGATGCGTGCATCGTCTATTCTATCCTTCCTCTAATTACTCCTGTTGTCATTCTCTTCGGGGGACGTGCAACTATCTGGGCTCGCCGGTTTTCTTGAAACTCCCGGGAGTGCTCGCGAAATCGAGAAAGCTTCTTACATAGCTTTATTCCTCGTGAATTTCGAACCTCGCCCATCCCACGGCGTTTGTTCATATTCCAAGCCGCTGTCTCTCACCCTTTTGTGCCGGTTGCTCGTTGCTTGTGCGTCCTGAGCACTCGTAGCTGCAATCCGCCGACTCGGTCCTTCCCAAACTCCTCTCATCGAATCGAGCGTCGCCCCTTTTCCAGTCAATCTCTGGATTGATCGAGTCAACGCACATTGAGTGTGCAATTGGCTTCGACCGCCACTCTCCTCGATTCCGCGTCTTGCTGGTGTCCTCTCTCGTCACCGGTTCCTGGCTGCTCGAGCAATTTTCATCCCCACGTTGGACAAGCGCAGACGTCATTTTTGGAATGCTAGGTTTCTGAGATTCTCTCTAGCCTTTTTGCAGGTAAGAAGCGTTATGAATTATATTAGGCACAGCTTGCTTGTATAGAAGACCGCGAATGTCGTTTGGGTGGAGTGACTGGATCCTCGAGGGGTTGACCGCAGCTGCTCCGTCCCCTCAAACGAAACACTCGAGTCCCTGCCCTTTCCAAACTACTCCGCCTGCCGATGACTGGCTGCTGCTTCTACATTGACCACAAGCCCGCCATCACACTTTCCCCATCCTCTGTCTCTGCTTCCCTTCGTGCTCGCTCCTTCAACATTGACTCGGTCCACTTTGTTTTTGGCCTCCCCCTCGGCTTTTTCCCCTTCTTCCTCGCTCACACTTAATCCATTCCGTCCACAGTCATCACCCACCTTTGCTAATCCACTCTTTCTTCTCTGCCTGCAGTATAGTTCATCGTCTCTGTTATCGTTTTGAGAACGATCGTTCGAACTTAACACGAATCACTTGCGGTCGGTTTGCGATCCGAATTCACTCGGTTCGACTGCCTTTCCAGGGCAAACCCAGTCTTTCCTAGTTCCGGAGCTACCTCACCCTCCGTCCCACATTTTCCACTGTACAGTGCTAGCTGTCTTCCTCCATCCGGGATCATGGATCAACAAGGCCAGTCTGGGGCACCAGGCCCTGCTGGGCGCAAGCTCCACATTGCTCACCGGAGAAGTCCATCTGAGCTGACTCCTTTGATGAGTATGGCCTCGCCCCCGACCTTTCTCTTCCTTTGCACCAACTAATTATTGCTTGTCTTTGAATAGTGGAACAACTGGCTATTCAGCAACAAATCGAACTGCTCCAGCAGCAACAGCAACAGATTGCCGCGACACACCAACAATACGTGAACATGGGTCTCCTGCAACCACAACAGCTGGGTCAGGTCGGCGCCTTCTCTCCAGGCGGCTCCATGGGTGGTGTCTCTCCTCAGGTCAACGCTTTCCAGTTTCCGCAGCAGCAGCAGCAGCAGCAGCAGCAGCTTGGAGTTCCCATGAACGCACCGAACCAACACTCTCACCGTCGCAACCAGTCTGCTCTCCCTGGCCTTGCAATGGGCCCTCCCCCGGCTCCATCGTCTGGTGCTTCCGGATATGCCGATTACAACCAGCAAGGCCAAAATCAACACAAGAATGAGAATACCAACCACGGTCGCGGCCGTGGTGGACCCCCTGGCGGTGGTGGTCACCAGCGCCGCCACTCCCTTGCCCTTCCCGAGGCGAAGAAGGCGGCCGAGCTGGCCCAGCAGAAGCGAACAGCCTCCGGTTTCCAGTTCCCCGCCCCCGCCCCGGGATCGGAGAACCAGTCTGTCTCGGATGACAAGCCTGGCTCCAGCACCTCTCCAGCACCACAGGGTCTCGGTCTTCAACGCGCTGGAAACATTCGCGCGGGCGGCCATGGTCGCAGTCAATCGATGGCCATTGGTGGTAACCGAGGTTCCTTGTCTGGACGCGGTGCAGGTGGTTTCCAGTTCCCAGCTCCTAGCGACGGCCAACCCGACAATCAGCGACGTGGCAGTCAGGCTGGAGGCCACGCCCGCACCGGCTCTCGCAACTTCGATGGTAACTGGCGCCAGCCCAACAACCAGAATCAAGGACAAGACCAACAGAAGTCCTTTGGCGGCCAGCAACAGCAGGGCGGCGGATTCCAACCTGGTCACCGTTCGCGTGCCTCCATGAACCAGTCGATGGGCTCCATCGGCCAGTTCCAGTACCCGGGTCAGCCTCAGCTCATCCAGTTGCCGCAGGGTCAGGTCATGATGGCCGCTCCGCAAATGTTTGCAGGCGGCCAAGCACAACTCACCCCACTCCAGCTTGCTCAGCTCCAGGCACTTCAGCAGCAGAATGGCCAGGGCATGGGTGGCCTTCAGGCTAGTCAGCACGCACCTCCTCAGCTGTCTATCCAGCAGCAACAGCAGCAGCAGCAGCAGCAGCGCAAGACTCTCTTCACTCCTTATCTGCCTCAGGCCAATCTCCCTGCCCTGATCAGCAACGGTCAGCTCGTTGCTGGTGTGCTGCGGGTCAACAAGAAGAACCGTTCCGATGCCTATGTGACTACTCCGGACTTGGACGCCGATATCTTCATTTGCGGTAGCAAAGACCGTAATCGTGCTCTGGAGGGCGACTTCGTTGCCATCGAGCTGCTCGACGTTGACGAAGTGTGGAACCAGAAGAAGGAGAAGGAAGAGAAGAAGAAGCGCAAGGATATCACCGACGCGCGCTCCAACAGCAATGCCGGCAATGACAAGCTGGGTCGATCCGACTCCAACGGTGACAGGCAGGAGATCGGTCCGGATGGAAGCATCCGTCGCCGTGGCAGTCTTCGCCAGCGTCCCACTCAGAAGAAGAACGATGACGTTGAAGTTGAGGGCCAGAGCCTTCTGCTTGTGGAGGAAGACGAGATCAGTGACGAGCAGAAGCCTCTGTACGCCGGCCACGTCGTTGCAGTCATCGAGCGTATTGCCGGCCAGATGTTCTCCGGAACTTTGGGACTGCTGCGACCCAGCAGCCAGGCTACCAAGGAGAAGCAAGAGGCCGAAAGGCAGGCCAGGGATGGTGCCCACGGTCGTCACCAGGACCGCCATCAGGAGAAGCCCAAGATCGTTTGGTTCAAACCTACTGACAAGCGTGTGCCTTTGATCGCCATTCCCACCGAGCAGGCACCCCGGGACTTTGTTGAGAAGCACCAGGATTATGCCAACCGCATCTTCGTTGCTTCCATCAAGCGCTGGCCCATCACCTCTTTGCACCCGTTCGGTACCCTGGTTGAGCAGCTCGGAGAGATGGGTGATCTGCGCGTTGAGACAGATGCCCTCCTTCGTGACAACAACTTTGGCTCGGATGAGTTCTCTGATGCGGTCATTAAGAGCATTGGCTGGGAGGATTGGTCGGTCGCCAAGGAGGGCGATGCCCTTGCTTCTCGCCGTGATTTCCGTGAGGAGACCATATTCACCATCGACCCCGAGGAATCCAAGGCCCTCGAGGATGCTTTCCACGTCAAGAAGCTTGCCGACGGAAATGTTGAGATTGGTGTTCACGTTGCCGATATCGCCCACTTCGTCAAGGGCAACTCTCTTGTTGATAGGGAGGCCAAGAAGCGCGGCACTGCCGTTTACCTGGTCGACCGTGTCATGAACATGCTGCCTCCTCGTATCTCTACCGAGCTTTGCTCTCTCGTTCCCGGCGAGGACCGTCTGACGGTCAGCGTCGTGTTTAAGGCCAACCCTGAGACTGGTGCAATTGATGACGACGTTTGGATTGGCAAGGGTGTCATCAAGAGCGCTGGCCGCCTCGGATATGACGAGGTCAACGCTGTGCTCACTGGCAAGGGAACTTCGACCGCTGCCGGCATTACTGCAGACAACCTCCAGCTACTGAACGTAAGTGCTCTGTATCACATTTTGATTCAATTTTTCTCCCCGTTCGAATTGTTACTAACAATACCATTTTCAGTCCGTTGCGAATAAATTCCGTGATGTCCGATTCGGCAATCGTGCGGCCAATGTCCCAAGCTTGCGCCTCCTTCAGCAGCTTGATGATGAGAATGTTCCTGTCGAGTACAACATTTTCGATTCTACCCCAGCCCACGAGCTTGTCGAGGAGCTCAGTCGCCAGGCCAACTTCTACGTTGCCCGGAAGCTGGTCGGTGCTATGCCAGAAAAGGCATTCCTGCGTCGCCAGCCTTCTCCCAACCCTCGCCGCCTCACCCTGTTCGTGGAGCGGATGAACCGTCTCGGCTACAACATCGATTCCTCCAGCAGCGGCAGCCTTCAGAGTTCTCTCTGCAAGGTGGAGGATGTTGAACTGCGCAAGGGTATGGAGACTCTGCTCTCCAAGGCTATGCAGCGTGCCAAGTACTTTGTTGGCACTGGTGCCGCGGACGAGCAGCGCCAGCACTACACATTCAATGTGCCCGTCTATACCCACTTCACCAACCCCTCTCGCCGCTATGCTGATGTCATTGTGCACCGCCAGCTCGAGGCTATCCTCTCTGATGGCGCCATTGAATTTACTGATGACGCTGAATCCTTGAGCAAGACTGCCGATCTGTGCAACAACAAGAAGGACTCGGCACTCAACGCCCAGGAGCAGAGTGTGCACATTGAGGCCTGCCGCAAAATGGACCGCAAGGTTCACGAGATTGGCGGCGATCTCATCAGCGAGGGTATCGTCCTTTGCGTGTACGAGTCCGCCTTTGACGTTCTCATTCCCGAGTTCGGCTTTGAGAAGCGTGTTCACTGCGATCAGCTGCCGCTGAAGAAGGCCGAATACCGCAAGGACAGCCGTGTCCTCGAGCTGTACTGGGAGAAGGGTGTTCCTTCCTCTGCCTACATCCCCGAGGATGAGCGTCCCAAGCCTGGCAACTCTCGTGCAGCCCAGGCAGCTGCCGCTGCCCGTGAAGCAGAGGCCGCCAAGGAGCGTGCTCGCGAGCGCGATGAGGCCATGCGCAAGCAGACCGAGACCGGCACCATGTCTGCTGACGACGTTGATGCCCTCTTCGATGATGACGAGGATGTTGACGAGGTGACCGAGATGGCCGCAGGCGTCTCTCTCAACTCGGCTGACCGCTCGACCCAGAGCATGCCTCCGTCGCCTACCCGCAATGGCCACCACTCGCAAGGTCCTCACCGCACTCGCTCTGATCCGAAGATTGCTTCGAGCACCAGCGACGCTCCTGAGAACAAGATGACCAACAAGGAGAAGTACCTGAAGCTGTTCAAGCTGAGGGAGGAGGATGGCGAGTTCATCCAAGATGTCACTGAGATGACTCGTGTCCCGATCATTCTGAAGACTGACCTCAGCAAGAGCCCACCGTAAGTTTCGTCATTCTATTCCCATTGTCGCCGCCCCCCGCCCCTCCCAGGAACACCTATCCTAACGTTAATTTGCAGTTGCCTGACTGTCCGGTCTGTCAACCCCTATGCCCTGTAAAGGGTGCACCTAGCCGGTTGTCTTCCTCCTTTCCTGGGAAATATTATTGCATGTCTATCTTGCAGATTCTTTGGGTGTTTTGAGCCTGGCCTCCCATGTTCCACCTTCATCCACGGACATAATCCTCCCCCAACACACGGATCGAACATATCCTTATCAGGCAATTTCCTGATAACACTCTTCCACCTTCATCTCTCGACACCATCCATCTTTCCGACGTGTTCTGCGGGGCCTTATACTTATTTGCCTGTTATATGTGCAGCGGTTGTTTGTTCTTACCTTTTCCTTATTTTCTTTGCGAGCATCTGAGTTTCTTCTTGCGGAGAAAGAAAGAAAGTGTGGCCTTACGTTCAGCTTGAGCCTTCGGAAACCCCCTCGCCCATGTCTCTGTGCTTTCACAGGCCCTTAGCTATTATTTGCAGCCTTGCACGATGCCTGACGATGGTGCTTTGTGGGAGAAAGATTGATCAAAGCTCGATAGTCTCCAGAAAGTCTTCTATTAATGCAGATATTCACACAACCTCTGCTTTCCCCTGGTCAGAAGTAAGGGCCTTGGGGCAGATGCATTCTCATTCTCAGGCCATAGCTTTCAAATTTCGAGGTTGCCAACATGATCTTGTTACTTCGCCATGTGCAACCTCTATGCGGACTCTTTCGGGCAGCATTAACAAGTGGTGCCACATGTTTCCTACTCCATCCACTCTACCGCATGCAATTACTTTCAATCATGTAGAATTCTGTGGTTGGTAATGAGCTCACCCCGCACGCCGTCCGAGTGAGCCTCCCACAAGAAGCTGCCGAAAACTCATTTCTCGGGTTTAGGCTGGCTGGGTCGGTCGTGAAGACCACTGTGCCACCCGTCCGGCGGTGCTGGGTTGCTGGCTGGTTTGACCTGGAAGTCAATGATAACCCTTCTGGCTGGTAATTTTGTCTCAACGTAATATAACTACCTAACGGACGATATGTCCTTGAGCATATATCAACATTCTTTTGAGGCTTTGATTTACAAGTGGACACTGATTGATCGTTCATCAGTGAACTATTCTCCTGACCCATATAACAATATCTGGATCGCCATCGTCCAGACACATTCGTTGACTTGACTCGACTCCTGGTTATATGCGTCATACTCGTCTCTACCATCAACTCCCTGCCTAGCTTTACCCTCCGCACCCTCCACGCTCATCTACTACAACGATCAACTATGTGAATCATGGTATCCCAAAGTATGACGTTCTGGTGTCTGACTCATGTGCAGTAATATACACAGTGTGATCAGCAAAAGAGTCAAGAGCTTCTTTCGTTCCAAGGAAGACCAAAAGGAAGATGAACCCACGGAGCATGTACAAACATGAGGCAGACCCCAAGTTAGCCGGAAGAAGGACCGAGTTACAGTCAAGATCTTTTGCATTGGAATTCAGCTAGGTACCAGCTAAATCCGTTCTCATTCCCCCATATCACATAAACTGAGCGCCGTTTCGAACCAGTACAGTAGGGGGTATCGTTGGCAACAAGCAAATAGCAGCCCAAATGTGGAAACATGAAAAAAGAAGCAATAACCGGAGATATTGCAGAAGAAAGATGCAGGAAATTGCAAAAGATTGCTCAACCCATCACAGTCTGCGAATGCCAACCCGGGGCTTTGGCTTGGTCCCAGCAGCCTTGCGAGCACCTCCAACGACCTTCTTGGTGACCTTGGAAGGACCCTGGACACGTGGAGAAACCGAGGGGCCAGGCAGAGTGGAAGTCTGTCCCGAAAGCATAGTGTTGGTGCCGGTTTTAAGCGTCGCAGCTTGCATGCCGGATCGTTCCTCCTGGCCCTGCATACCGTTGTTTAGGTTCTCCTGTCCATTCCCATTGTGACGGGTTCGGTCAGGGACATCCTCGTAGATTTGGGGTTGCTCGCGCAGGCGGAGGGGAGGATTGGTTCCCTTGCGCGGAGTGGGTATGCGACCCTTGCCCTGCGGGGTGGGAGACAGACGCGCATGATAGAGATTGGCGCTAATGTTTCGATCGGAAGCGGACATTTTGGGAGTGTTAGGGCACTCAATCTCTGAGTCCGAGTCAATGAGCATCATGTCTGCGTCAGAGTCATCGGGGAACGAGGTAGCGATGACGGAGAGAGCGCGCTTGCTAGGTGAGTTCTTGTTGGGGCTCGGAGGTGAGGGGCGGACTGGGGTTGGCGAGAGCGAGGGGTCATTTTCTTTACCAGAACCAGCAAGCTCCTCGTTCTCGCTGTCGGCCATCGGATGATCATTGAGATTGTTGTTTTCTGGAAGGGCAGGCTGAGCGGGCTCAGTAAAAGCGTACTGGGTGGTGCGGCTGCTGCGTGGGACGATTCTTCCGACCCTCCTCTTCGGGATGCTGGATTGCAAGCGTCGCACTTTTCTCGCACGAGGGTTTTGCAGTTCATCTTCGTCCACCGGGATCGATTCAGGATCTTCACCTCGGTACTTGGCTTCTTTCACGGCAGCCTTCATGGCAGGTTGAATTGGGGCGTGAATAGAGGTCATCAGCTGAGCCTGGTGGGAGAACTCGTCATAGGCCTCTCGCAGAAGAGTGCCAGCAGCCGCATTGAGAGCAGAGTCAGGGTTGGGATTGATGAGAAGGCACGAGATGGTCTATAAGTGAGAGAAACTCCGCGTCAGCGCACTCATCCAGAGCAGACTGGGTAAACCTGAGTTCGGCGGAAATAGTGAGATTGGAAAACTTACAATGAGAACGTCGCGGAGGGTCAGGTTGGATTCCCAGTCCTTCTTCAAGGTATCCACACAGACTGCACCGGTGGATTCATCCACATTCGGGTGCCAGATCTTTGTGCGAAACGTCGCCTTAGGTGGACTGTTGGGATAATCCTTTGGCATCTTCAAGTGCAGTCGCCACAGCCCCTCTGCATACGGAGTACCCGGAGGGCCTGTGATGAGCACATTCAACTGCGAAAGATCATCGGCAGCTGCGAGGTGGCCATCATCTGGTGGTATGAGGTAGTAGGGGGGAAGCTGGTCACGATGGAGCGCGGCATGGTCTGCGGCCAACCGACGCATGTTGAAGGCCTGAAAACAGATTGTGAGTACGAGGAAGTCCTGATTGCGCCACTCGCTCTCATCCAGAGAAGCCATTTTCTAAGAAGGGATCCGCGTGAGAACTCACCATGATGCCGGGCTGTGACTGTGATGATGATGAGGGATGTTTCGCTCAGGGCAAAACAGTTGGTTACTTCGTCGACGGGTTGTTTGGGTCCGCAAATCCCAAAGCGGTAAGGCGGTGACGCGCCCCCGTGACGCGACCGCGTCAACTCATTACATTTCCTAATTGGGCATTCTCGCGTCAGCCATTGGCCTCATGGACTTTTGAATCGTGATCGGTTACCCGGCGGGTTTGGCATGTATTACTTATCATATCATCGGGTAGTACTAAGTTAACTAGTTTTCAGGGGTGAAAAGTATGATTCATTGGGAAGAGATCCCGATCCATAAAATTCTAACAGTCTAAAGATCCACAGCAAGTCCCACAAGATGGTTTTAGCGTACAGTGGAGTCTATGTGCGTAGGCTAACAGTCCTGTTTGTGTAAAGACTCAGGCCTATATATCAGCATCTGCTTCGCGATCGCCACAGCCATCAGTAGCCTGGTGATTTTGCCCAAGAAATGGTGGCAGTCTGTGCGACTTTATTTACCATAGACATAGGCTAAGCTAATCATACTCATGGAAAGGATGGGAGATAATAAAAATTGTAATGATAAAATGATAAAGTTTCATCTTGGGGGTTTTTAAAAGCTATTTTTGTAGAAGTTCTTGATGGATATAGTTTTTACCTCATTTTAC
>JAXQJV010000750.1:0-14158 GCA_037042255.1 Penicillium sp. PG106-07D
ATACATACGCCAGAGCACGTTAATAGAGATTTCCCCTAACTCGACGCTGACACGAATGCTGACTCAATTTTCTTGCCCCTTTTAGACCAGTCCCTCAATGGAATCACCAGAATCATGCCAGGGGTGGTGAGTCGAATATTTGCTCGATGGTGCAATGTTATGCTTTTTTGTTGTTGGGGGGAGCTGTTGTTCTCCCGTTCCCGTTCCCGCACCGCCACTCTCCGATGATTCATTTCTGTCCGGAGTTCGGCTCCCTCACCACATTTGCGGGCTTGGAGCAATTGAACCGGGACAAGACTTGACAGCGCCATCGGACTGTTGCACGCAGAGCTGCACTGTTGATATCTCTTCTTTTTACATTCTTTTTTTTTTTCGCTTGTGTTTCTCGACAGGCATTTGACCTCCCTTAGCTGACGGTTCCTTCGCAATGGACACAGTGGACTCGGGGAGCACCTCGGAGGTCGAAGACCAGTCCAAGACTTGGGGCTCTGATGCCCGTACTCTTCTTCCACAGGGAGCAGACGATGCGAGTAATTCCCATTCACAGAGCGACTGCGGTATTGGCCACCGTGTGTTGGCCAGCCGCTCGGTTTTGGCTCTCGTCATAGACGAAGAGTGTGTGTTTGCCGGCTTGCAAGGTGGTGACATTGTGGTAAGTTCAATCTCAATTGACTTGAAGCCGCTTGATCTAAACGGCGTAACTATTTGCTCTGCATATCGTCTAACTCCATGTCTAGGCCTGGTCTTTGGAGACATATGATTTGATTCTTTCAGTGCATGCCCATGAGGAGAGTGTGCTGGGTCTCTATCTTTCCGAGGATGGCAATTTTCTGTTCTCCAGTGGTGGCGACTCTGTAGTCAATGTGAGATTGTCAAGTTCCCGGAATGTGACGGACAGAACTGACATTCCGGACAGGTATGGTCTACAAGAACGTTCGAACGCCTGTACTCCATCTATTCCCATCATGACGTGGGCGACATCTTCTCCGTGGTGTACTCTTCAAGCAACCAAACCATCTACTGCGGTGCGCAGAACACTAGTATCCAAGTATGACGCCTCCCTACTATGGTTTTCATCCATGTCTAATGTTCACTGGCAGTGGTGCAACTTGTCAGAGGAAGGTTCATTGAATCAAACTGCTGCCGCTCATCCCTCCAAGCGTACCCATCGCTTCTTCGACTCTCGAGGTCCGGACGGGACTCGCGCTCCGCGCTCAACAGAGGGTGCCAACGCTGTTTCAGAAGGCGGCCGTGTCCTCACCTTTAAGCGGGACCACCACATGCTCTTCGCCCACCATGGATATGTCTATTCGATGCTTCTCGTCAAGGGCTTGATTGAATCTGCCCCTGCGGAGGAGGCTCTTTTGACTGGTGCCGGAGATGGTGTCGTCAAGCTGTGGCGTCTAGGCCAGGCGCCCGGCGCCGCGCCGACACAGATCGCCAAATTGCAGAATGGCGATCCGGTGCTTTCTATCGCCGTGGAAGGATCGCTGCTGTACTGTGGCCTTGCGGGCGGTGCCCTCAACATTTGGAACCTCGACTCTCAACAGCTTGTGAAGCGGATTGCCCGACATACTGGCGATCTGTGGGCGGTGCACGTTATCCAGGGCGTTGCGATCTGTGGTGACTCGACGGGAACAGTCAAGGTGAGCCATATTAGGAGATAACTTCTTAAAGACTCCCTTGCTGATCGATCTCAGAAATTCAACTCTCGGTTTGAAGAAGTGGGTGGCTGGACCGCCCACGAAGGTACTATGCTTGCCTCTGCGGCTGGCCGAGTCAAGGACAGGCGGATTTATGCCACGGGTGGAAACGACAATAGCGTCGGCATTTGGGACCTGACAGAGTTTTTCCTCGCCCAAGAAGAGTTACCGCCTATTAGCAATGGTAACCTCATTTCCCTCTTTGCTTCCGGAGGAAGACAATGTGCTGACTATGCCCACAGATGAAATGGTAAACAGTCTTGCCAAATTCGTCTCTTTCAAGACCATCTCTGCTAGTCCAAAATTTGCAGGAGAATGCAATCAAGGCGCTGCATTCCTGCGTCGGCACTGCAACTATCTCGGCGCCAAGACAAAGTTGTTGACCACCGGTGAAGAAACGAACCCTATTGTTTTTGCTAGGTTCAACGCGACCTCAATCGAAAAGGTTGATAAGACAATTCTCTTCTACGGCCATTACGACGTTGTCGGAGCCGACACGAACCGTCCGAAATGGAAATCGGACCCTTACCAACTGACCTCGATCAATGGTTTTCTTTACGGTCGTGGGGTGTCGGATAACAAGGGTCCTATCCTAGCATCTCTTTATGCTGCGGCCGATCTTGCCCGTACTAAATCGCTCCGCTGCAACGTCGTGTTCCTCATCGAGGGTGAAGAGGAGTCTGGCTCGCAGGGCTTCCATCAGACTGTACGGGAACACAAGGAGCAAATCGGACCCGTGGACTGGATCCTCTTGGCTAACAGTTACTGGCTGGATGATTACAACCCCTGTCTGACTTACGGCCTCCGCGGTGTGGTTCATGCCAACCTCGTTGTGACGAGTGACCATCCCGATCTTCACAGCGGTATCGACGGTAGTGCCTTGCTAGACGAGCCCGTCAAAGATCTTTCAATCCTCGTGTCGACTCTGGTCGGGCGCAAGGGCAAGATTAACCTCCCTGGCTTCCACGACCCAGTCCGGCCCCTAACCGAGGCCGAGCAGACGCGTTTCGAGGCCATTTCTGATGTTCTGCTCCCCCAACATCCTGAAATTCCGGACAGCCAAGCGCTGATCAAATCGCTGATGTACCGCTGGCGTGAGCCATCTCTGACCGTGCACTCGATGGAAGTTCCCGGCAGCAAGAGCGGTACCACGACCATCGCTCGCCGCGCTAAGGCGAGCTTGTCCATTCGGATCGTGCCTGACCAACAAGCGGACGAGGTCGCCGCCAACCTGACGGCCTTTGCCCAGGAACAGTTTGACCTCCTCGAATCGCAGAACGAACTCACCGTTGAGATCACCGGCAAGTCCGACGCCTGGCTGGGCGACCCAGACAACGAGATATTTGCCACACTCTCCGAAGCCATCACCGCAGCGTGGACACCCGACCAGCAAACCTCGAAACACCAATACCCCGTGCCGCAACTCGCCCCCGGCCGCGCAAGCCCAACTTCCAAACCTGCCAACCCAGCCAGCCAACTCCTCCGCCAAGATTCTTCTGATAGTCTCGCCTCGCATGTTGACCGGGTGATTACATCAACGACAACCTCCTCCGGCAAGGCCGCCGCTCGCAAGCGCTCGACACTAGGCACCGCCCCCGTTCCCACGTCCAACACACTTGCCAAATCCGCCTCCACTCCCTCCATGGAGTCCACCGCTCTGCCCATCCGAAGCAAGGCAGACTCGGAGACAGAATCAAGCTCGCCTTCGTCTTCGCCCGCGCCACCAGCTTTCATAGTCGAAGCCCCAGCTCCGTCCACTTCCCCATCTACCACCGTAAAACCAATCTTCATTCGCGAGGGTGGCTCAATTCCGACCATCCGGTTCCTGGAGAAAGAGTTCTCCGCGCCCGCGGCGAACTTGCCTTGCGGACAGGCCAGTGATAATGCGCATTTGGACAATGAGCGTATGCGCGTGGAGAATTTGTATAAGAGTCGGGAGATTTTCCGGTATGTGTTTGCGCACTTGGTGGATAAGACCTGAGGGAGGAAGATCTGGTGAAGAAGGGACAGAGGAGGGGGGATAGAAGGGTTTGTGGGAAATGTATCTTGGAAATTTCGTGGTGCTCGGGTATTTCTGTGCTTGACTTGACTTGGCTCGAGAGTGCCATTTCTCATGTGTAATATTGGAACCAAAGTTTTCAAAAAAATGGATGTTTCTTCGGACTACCTGAGAACAAATTCTATTTGCGTCTTCCTTCCTACAAGACGACGAACAAGACGCTCGGCATGATTCCAAATCGACAGAAGAGCTACATCTCATTCTGTCAGCTCTACCAACAACCAGTACTATCCAAGAGTCAGGCTTACTAGCACAATACAACAACTCAATCTTCATAGAGACTCTCATCACTCAACTTGCTCACAACATCAACCCGGTGAAAGGGCCCAATAGTCGAGCTCACCTTCACCAACCAATCCACCTCAACCTCAAACACCCTCAGCCCCTCAACCCGCCGCATAGGCTCAAAGATCTGCTCTTCCCATTCCCGTGCGGGCCTTTCAAGGAAATCTCCTCCTATTTTGACGTGGAGCTTCCGTAACCCACTCATGCGCCCTAGTATTTCCCAGAGCGCTTCCCAGCGTTTTAATCTCGCTTTGACAACCCCAACTGGGTGGGCGAGTTCCATGTCATAGTCCCGAAAGATCCATTCGAGGCGGAGAGATTGGATGCGATTTAGGCGTTGTGGGAGTATAGCGGATGTGAATAATGTTATTGTTGTTAGATTTCTGAAAACGAATGTGTTTCGTGAGTAGAGGAGGTTGATGGCTTCGCTGTAGCTATTTCAATCTGTTAGCCAGGGCTGTACTGTCAAGTTACGAAGAAAGACGAAAAAGCCTCTCAATTGAAGGATTGTGAAAATTGATCTAAATTTAGCTAGGGAGAATGCTTACACTCGACGACAAGTAAGAACAACCGCTAACAAACTCAACGAAAAAGGAGTATAGCCATAGTATTTCCGGTAGCAGTGCGGCGTGCACGAACCATCACGACTCGAACATCGGCGCCAGAAAAGCCTGCCCGAGCGGCTGAAAATATGAACGTCTGAACTCTTGGGGTAGACGGTTATTCCAGTGTGGTGGGGAAAGTAGCAGGTCCATTCGTAGATCAGGTCTCGTACTTCGCGGGGGAGTTTTTTGAAAAGGATTGACTGCGATTGATTTGTGCTTTTTTGTCTGCGCCAGAGGATTATGGCGGGGTTGGAGAGTGGGATTGTGAGGGCTCTTTTTCTCCGGGGAGCCTTTTTCGGTGACGGAGAAGCCATAATTAGAGAATGTCCAGGACAGGTAAACCAGATATCGAATGTTTAAGGACCGGCGACGCGCAACTGGAGCGGCAAAGCCTATCTTATAAGCGTCTTGGCCTAACGAGTTATCTGCTGCTCCTGCACGGACTTCTCTCGTTCAACGTTTGGCCATTCTAAACGAGGGTTGCTCCACCCAGTCGTTAAAGCTGCGGTTTCGAACTGGCAGCTTCTCAAGTTAACTCGTATTGTAAATTTCGTTCAGGTTTGTCATGACAACAATTGTCGTATTTAGACTCCATAGGGGTCGAGCTAGCGTGTCGCGTTTCATTGAGCTTGCTTACTCAGAACAATCCTCCCGCCGTCCTGGTCTCTGAGTGGGATCAGTAAGCAAATCAGGACTTAACCTAATGTCCAGATCAGGCTCACCTAAGTGAGTAGGTGCATCAGCTCCAGTTGACTATATAGTGGTCACTGACCACCTTGGGTTGATCAGGGGCGTGCTCAGTTCTACTCAGTCAGCAAAAGCGACGAGGGGGTGAGCACTAGAGCTGAGCACTCGAACGGAAGGAGACCGCCAAGAGTTGGCAGACATTATCCGAGTAGATATTGCACGAGGATGCCTTGTTACTTGCATATGATGTATCTCTGAAATTTTACGAGGCTGAATCGTGTCTTATCTCTCATGTATCAACCATCTTGTTCGTCCTCGTATGGAGATTGTTGCTCTCAGTCTAACCCCGAGGGGGATATCTCTGCCGATGATCAGGAGGCCGAGAGTCTGCACCCTGCGGAGCGTCAGAATGCACAACTCAACAATTCTAGGTATCCCATCCAGCATTAGCACTACTTCACTTACCAAACCCCTGGGCTGTCCGCATCCACTACTGCTGCCTTTTAACTTCTGAGGTTCATTCTAGCCCCTTCCCCATTTGTCTCAGCATTGCCGAAGTGCGCCAGTACCAAGCTTGGTTCCCCGCATCTATACTCAGTCTCCACCAGTTCTGCAGTCGGAGATAGCTAATTTCTCTCGAGTCAATTCAATTCTGCTTCCTCGCTCTCCATGTATCTGCTAAAGGCTGACAGATTTTAATCTGTAAATTTAAATACATAGATCATCACCTGTCCGTCCTCCATGTGTCTACAGACAACTGTGCAGACAACTGGAGGCCGAGGTCAGCATCGCGGGCATACTTGCCGCGAGCGACGAACCCCACGTCAGCAAACCTTGGAAGTGGATAGGTCAGATGCAGCAAAGGCCCGCAATGCCAATAACGGTGACATGCTTCCCTGGAATCCCTAGCGTGGAAAAGGCGTTCCGAAAGGCCAGCGGTCCGCCTATTGTTTATTGCCTCTTGTGCCACCAATACCGACGAAATGGATCACAATGGATCAGATCCCGGTCCTTCTTGGGATCTGTCCCGGATGGCTATACTGGGCGAAGAATGTCGTATAGTCGGACTGAGTTCTCGGACGGTGGAAATCAGCTATTCTAACTCAAAGGAGTTAATCAGAGTGAGCCGGGAAAGTATAATGTGTACAGAGTTCTGTAGAGTTCCATATGCCCCCGGCTGGTGAGTGTTGTAGGTAATTAAGAGAATTGAATTCCCCTCTCAGATGCTCCTTTCCATCTTCTCATCTTCACTCACGTTATCCTCCACTGCCTGTCTTGTCCCAATTCTCAGCTGCTCTTCTCCGCTATACCGCGATACAGAAACAAATATGGGGAGTCACACGTCTGACGAGAATGTCTATCTTCTGGCCCGGGACGAGGCCGAGACTGAACGGTACGTTCCACTTTCTCTCATGCGCGCGCGCTGCTCGAGCTCGCCTTCAACCGTGAGACCGGCAAGCCATTGCCGCTGAAAGTGACACCATTCAACGGTGTTGCCCCCCTAATACCACTCCCAATATATGATATCCACACTTCGATACGATCCAAGTCCCAGCACTCCTCTTAGTGACACACTGTGACAGTATGCCGGGCGATCCATCCCTGGCAGCTGTCACAAACCAAGTTCCTCGGGTCCCAGTGGATGTCGATGGGGCCATGCAGGGGTCCCGACAGTGTGGCAGCCAATCTCCGCCACGCCCACTTTTCTGCAGCCCGTTTCTACTGCCGATCAGTCTACCGTCGATTGATTGTTGATGTGTTGATGATATGACGGATGTGGATGTTGATGCCGATGCTGATGATGGTGTTTCCTCTCTAGACTCAACAAACAGCATCGCTTTTTGCTGGCAATTTCCGGAGATGAATTGATTCACCCTTCCATACCAAGGGAAGGAATTACGGCGGTCGCGGATATCGGTACTGGCACGGGGTACGTTGTATCATGTAGTTTTGCTTCTTTGGGTTTCTGCACTTGGGTCTGGCTCCACCAGTGGCAGTCATCCTGGGTTCTGGAATCTCTACTATGTTCGACGATGGACTTTGAAGAGAACACACTCATACAGCATTGCCACATGGAGCAAAACCATGGAGAAGAGCGGCAATTATACACAGACTGACACATATGCAGAATCTGGCTCCAGGATCTCGCCGCAAACCTCCGAAATACCTCCTCCCTCGACCTTCACGGCTTCGACATCTCCCCCGCCCAATTCCCATTTAAACATGAAATCGCTGTGGGAAAGACACGCATCCCACTCTCCGTTCACGATGCCTTGCAACCATATCCTCCCGAGCACCTCGGGCGCTACGATCTCGTCCACATCCGGCTTCTAACCGCCGGGCTGAAGAAAGGCGATTACACAGTGGTACTCAAGAACGCAAGAGATTTGCTAAGTATGTACTCAAGCCAACATCCACTCCTTCACTTGCAAACCATCCATCCAGCAGTTACAGCCACTTACTAGCTCCCACCCCAGAACCCAACGGCTACATCCAATGGGAAGAAGTCGACACAACAATGTTCTGCACCGACTTCACCCCCGAACACCCCGCAATAACGACCATGCGCAACATCCTCATCGACGCAATGCTAAAGCTAGGCCTCTGGCCCTTCGCTCCGCCCACCGTCTACGACGAGATATCCGCCGGCGGTTTTTACAATGTCATTCGGGAGAATTACACCACTGAGGGGAAGGAGCATTTACATGCCATCGCGCCGAAATGGGTCGCTGGTGTGATGCGTGCGCTGGTTCCACCGTCGATGGTTGCGTTGGGGCAGGCGAAGGATGGGAAGGAGGCGAGGGGGAAAGTTGAGGTGTTGGTTGGGGAATTTGAGGAGCATTGCCAGGGTGCGATTGCGTTGGCTTGTTTGGGTGTTACGGTTGGGCAGAGGTGTGACTGAGGGAAGCGCATAGTGATGAAGTTACAATTTCAGTTTACGGGGTGTGGATTGTACATATCTGGGATCGCTGTTATGAATTAATGATGCCTCGAGCATTTCATAGTCTGGAGATTCTTGCAGCGCAGGACGTCTGCACTAGTCATCATAATACGATAGGGATGTCGAGTCACAAGCGCAAAGTCTATGTAATCTTTTCCGTTGTTGACAGATATCCTAGACATTATTCTTAAACCTTTCGTTGGTAATCAATAAATGAATCATCAGCACTCGAGAACTCTGGCCTATCAAATCTGAGCATAACGAAACTCTAGTTCTATAGGCGTGGAAAAGGGAAGTGTGCTAACTAGGTATACAAACTTACTAAGGAAGGGTTATCATTAACTTCCAGGTCTGCTCAGTAGTCCCCCGAGGCGCGCTGGCCTAGTTGATTACCTGGTTCGCCCAACCGTCCGACCAAAGTAGTCATGACGCCAGATCTGGCTCAGCTCCCGGACGGTGTCGCGGAGGGGGGCGCTTCTTTTTTGATCTCGGTAGGTTATAACTGCCACTGCAGTTTATTTTTGCTACTGAACAGAGAAAATTTTGGTACCAAAATAATCAGCAGACTAAGAAGAGAGTTATAATATAGTTTCAATAACTCTACCAGTCCAGGGGTGGTTGTAAAGATGTGTTTTATATCAAGAATGTGAGAGTAGTGAAGCCTCATGGACGACAACCAGGCAGTTTGTATGGGCGACGCAAGGTTGCAGGTTCGGTTCCTAGCACGGGAATTAATTTATTTTGAGCTTTGCAAGGTAGGGGTTTCTGCTTGTCTAGTTGAATCTGCGATGTGGACGTAGCCCAGATGGTTGGTACTCCAATCCAATGAAGCTCGATTGGCTACCCATTTGACGTCTATAATTGGATTTTAGGGAGGTGGGAGGTAAGTAGGCATACTTCACGAATCCAGCGACTGTTGATATTAAATATTAATGTACAGCATCGGGTCCTTGAACGCCGTCTGAAAACCACCATCATGGAACATCATCTCCCCGAACCTCAGCTTTGATTCCATCGCGAGGCCCATCACCCTTTGTATTCACCTCACCCTTTGTATTCACCTCACCCTTTGCATTCACCTCATCCAAATGATCCAGCTCAATAGGACTACCCGCCACACTCTCCCCACCCCGATCATTCTTCCAAGACCCCGCATAATGATGCTCAACCAAATACAACCCCTGATCTTCCGGAAACCCCCCCTGCATCGCCGCAAAAGCAGCATTCGGCAAAACAAGCACATCATGCAGCAGCACCGGCTCATGCAACCCCGAAATATTCTCCCCGCCGACTTCCACCCCAAGCGCAACCGACACACTCTCCAATATCGCCCTTGTCATAGCCTGCGGCCCCGTCACCGTAACCACATCCTCAATCATCCCCATCGTCAGTCCCGCAATACTCGTTCCCGCCTGCTCAGCCGCAACCTCTAACCCATCCATAATATACTCAATCACAGCCGCAATATGCGCAGTCCGCGGCTTAGCCATGACCGTCCAACTAGCGAACTGACTCCCGTCAAACTCGATACCGACAACAAGATTCGTGGCGTTCTTGTATTCCGCCGGAATCCAGGCGTCGATCTGCACGTGGCATGTCACGTCTAGATCGCTCCAGATCCCCCCGTCCGCGTAGAGGATCAATTGTCGTAGGAAATCGGCTTTCAGGATTGGTACCGCTAGGTCTTGGTAGGTGTCGACGATGGAGGGAAATTTGGAAAAGTGCTCGAGCACGTAGGTCTCGGCGCTGGAGTCTGTGAGGATTTCATGGCGGAGGGAGGGGTTGTTCTTTTGCCATGATTTTATATCGGATTGGCGGGTCGGGTCGAGGCCGTTGGGCCCGGCTTTTTGCCAGACTTTGGAGGGGAAGGGGTGGCGGATGAGCTGGTGGGATGGTGTGAAGGGGAGGTAGTATGGTTGTGGGGGTTCTGATGGTGGTGGTGGTGGTGGTGGTGGTGGTGGTGCGGATGAACGTTCAGGCGCGGCGATTGCGATGCCTTTGGCGAGGGTTGATGGTGTGGATGCTGGCAAGGCGGATGTCGCGCTTGGGGGGCACGAGCATGAATTGTATGCGAGCGTCAAAATTGGGGTGGTGGGCTTTGCACCCGATGAGAACCACAGGAAAGTCGCGATGAATGAGAGCAATAGAGCCAATAGATAGTAGGACAAGCGCGGCATGGCTAGCGATATGGACGCCTCCTTGGGTAAAGAGAGGCTGGAATGAAGGGATAGCCGGGGGAGATAACTGGTCTGAGAGATCAAGTGCCAAAACTATTCCAGATCTATGCGAACCCCTGCATGAAAATTGCTTTTTGGGGCTCAAGAGTCAATAATGATCACCAAAACCTCGACTGAAGACTCGGCATCGATAGCTTGGCTGGACCCTGATCACCGTGCCAAGCAGAGATTGACAAGCAGTTGAAACAATGGCGAATTCTCTTAGACAAGTGCGTCAGGGGCAGACTGTTTTAAGGATTGCACAAGTGAAGTACCTGCAATATGATGTTGTGCCCATGCGAGCACCATTCGACGAAAACGGCGAGGCTAGCTGTCATACATATACGGACCGTTGCAACATGGGCTTGCTCATTCTCGCAGATGGAAGGGACAGGGTAAGCTGGTCACGGGGTAGACAAAGCAAGATTGGCCGAGCTGAGCTATCGAAGCCAGTGTTCCATTACACATGTGGGAATAGTGGGCCATGAGCGTTGAGGATTGATGTGATGAAACATTATCACTAAGGATGAGGATGAGGGCGAATCCAGGGTTAATATCATGAATTGGAGCTGATAAGCATATTCAGAATTCTAAGTATGAGAAAAGAGCTGCAATAGTACTTGCTACCCCCAGCTCAATTAACTGCTGCCCAGAATTGTACTGTGACACTGTTCCTGATAATGAAATGTGATCTATAAATGCGTTCACAGATGACCGTCGTGCCATGCCTAAGATCCTTGCGGCACGATGCAGCCGCTTGCGGACTAGTGTAACACTAGCTCTTGCCGGCAGTTGACTATCCGCTATCGAGAGACGTGCTTTCAGGTAAAGATAACTACAGTATGAGGAATAGAATTACCCAGTGGACACTCTGATTGAACACAGTAGTAGCTTTCCAGCACAGCTTTGACAGATAATGGCATCAAACCCAGTACTTGGAGTGCTTTTGCACAAGCAAAGAAAATCTTCCATAGACCTCGGGCAGAATTTGAGTCATAATCAGCGCAGGCCATTCTAAGATATTGGTTCTCCCATAAGTCTCAATACTATCATTCCGACGAAGGTATCTGAAATGTTATTGCGAAGTTTTGACGGCATCAAATAAGCTGACAAGTTTGAGCACCCTCCATGTGAAGCTCATTACCCAATCCGGCTAGTGCAATTGTGCGATTGCTGAGATAATCCCGGCGATGCTGTCGTTGATGTCGATGATGTCGATGCTCCACCAGAAGCAGAGCATCCAAGCAGATCAAGGAAGACCAGTACTATCTTCTTTACATCCATAATGGCTTCAATGATTGCACCCCAAATGGCTTTCCGAGCTCTCAAGGCCGCCCCAAAGGTTGCTCCTTGGGCCAAGCACTCGGCTCAGCTGCCCCGGGCCCAACCTGCTTTCCGCCGGTTCCTCGCTACGGTCCCCCAGGAACAGCCGCGCCTGCGCCTGGGCTCGACGGGTATGTTTGGATAAGATGGCAATCACGATGCAATCCAGCATGGGCCAAGGGATTATAGACTAACTGCAATGTATTCCAGCTCCCAACTTCAAGGCATTGACCACCAAGGGCGAGATTGACTTCCATGAGTTCATCGGTGACAGCTGGACCATCCTGTTCTCCCACCCGGCCGATTTCACCCCCGTCTGCACGACCGAGCTGGGCGCTTTTGCGAAGATGAAGCATGAATTTGACAAGCGCGGTGTGAAGATGATTGGCCTGGTTAGTCAAGTACTGCCGTCTTTTGCGACCGTGACGACGAGCTAATGGCTCCTCTTCTCCGGCATTAGAGCGCCAATGACATTGGCTCCCACGGTGAATGGATCAAGGATATCAACGAGGTCGCCTCAACTGACGTACAGTTCCCCATCATCGCCGATGCCGACCGCAAGGTTGCTTTCCTCTACGACATGATTGACCAGCAAGACCTGGATAACATCGACGAGAAGGGCATCGCCTTCACCATCCGGTCCGTGTTCATCATCGACCCGAGCAAGAAGATCCGCCTCACGATGATGTACCCTGCCTCGACTGGCCGTAACTCGGCCGAGGTTCTCCGTGTCATCGACTCCCTCCAGACCGGCGACAAGAAGGGTGTGACTACTCCAATCGACTGGCAGGTCGGCGACGACGTCATCGTGCCCCCCTCCGTCTCTACTGCGGACGCGAAGAAGAAGTTTGGCGTGGTTCGCGAGGTCAAGCCGTACCTGCGCTACACTAAGATCTAAGTATGGAGGTTTTAGGAAATCACATGTAAAATTAGTCTTAGACACGAACCGCCCTTGTTCTGGAAGCGGGAACTTGATCATCAGTGTCACGCACAACGGCTTTCATTCTTGATGGAGTAGAGACCGGGTAAATCTCGGAGGCATATGCAACTATATATATAGGATTTTGTCCGCCCCGAGGATACGGTGTCCTTGATCGGCCAGATCGATCAATCGATCACTGAGTATGATTGTCTTTCTTGCGGGTTTGGTTGGCTGTCGTCATCCCCGCCGGGTTTCTGACGGTCTGCCTCGTAACAAGAGGCAGATCGGAGGGTGAAGACCGTCTTTGAATAATTTGCTGAATCAATAAACAAAGTGGAGCTTTAGACAGGTGAAGTATAATCGAGCCTAAATGTATCTACGCTGTGGGCTGACCAAGCGTAGACTATCGATTTACGGCTGCCATAGACTCTGTCGACAAGAGTTGTTCGGAAGAGTAGTCTCATTGGGAAAACCTATAGGCAAAGGGACATAAACGAACCAACGAATGCTCTTGGATGAACCTCCTTATATTAATATATGACCTGAACGTGAAACGAGACTAAATTTGCCAACAGGAGGAAGCTGATCTTATTCAGAAGATCTCCGACCACTTCGAATCGGCTCCCGCAACCCATAAAATAGGTATTTTATACGTGATTGATTTTATAGCCCGGTGTTGGATAGCACACACTCGCAATTTTGGGCGGCATCCACCGAACACCGCACCAGACGGAACTCTCGCTGGGAGGTGGATAGAATAACCAAGTTGTTGCCTGCGCTGATGACCGGCATCGTCAATCATGCGCCCTTGAATCATAAGTTATGTACGCACTTTGTGTTGATTTTCTGGCTAACCCGAACATTCCGGTCGCGAATCACGGTCATATCCGTCATGCTAACACGTTTCTTGCGAGATCCATCTGTTGGAGTATCGCGTTTGTCAACCTGCCGTTGAACCTTCTCAGCAAATGCACATGCTTACTTGTGATTTTTTGAGATTATAGGAAAAGATCGTGATACTTATGGGGAACAACTACCTAACTACTCCTTAGCGGCGGTAAATATCTACTAAATCCGCTCAGTATGGTGAAACGACGTATTATCTATAGCTAGTACGGATTTCGGTTCCGGCTATCTTCCGTATACTAAAAAGGGGCTGATTAATATAGTCCTCGAACAAAGCGGTACCCGTAGAGCGAAGAGGACAATTCCGTCTTGGGTATTTACCGGTAGTATCTAATATCGTTCGTCGCGATAGAACATTAATACTTACAAAGGGGCCACGCTAAGTGGTGACTAGCCGGTTCACCTAAATCCGACCCGTTTATTAATCTAGATGTATTAACGTAATTCCCGGCCGTCCCGAACACCCAGCCGTCCCGAACACCCCATCGAAAATCGCGTCTCCCTACCTACA
>JAXQJV010000751.1:0-14209 GCA_037042255.1 Penicillium sp. PG106-07D
AACACTTGAGTTAGAAGTAGATGAACCTAAGGACTTTGGGCTAGATGATTTTTGCTCTATATGTAAAAAGTGTGCCTCATGCACATACTTATACTCATGTGAATCAAAGTTTTTATTCGTTTCTCATGCGACTTCTCTCATATATTATTATTTGCTACGTCTTCTCAGGGAAGGTTAGGCTACTTATATGCCCACCTTGAGCTTCTCCCATCGGGTAGTCATAACTCTGCCACCCTTCACCACGCCCAGGATACTTTGCTCGCTCCGGTCCAACACGGTGATATCCTCCAAAGGGTTGGCATCCAAAATCAGCAGATCTGCCGTAAAACCCTCCTTAACCTGCCCAAGTTGATCCTCTTGCATAAGCAAACGAGCCGCATTAACAGTCGCGCTCCGCAGAATCTGAATCGGAGTCAAAACCTTGCTACGGACCGAAAACTCCTTGCTCTGCGCGAAATGCATCGGCCCCAAAAGATCCGAGCCGAAGCACACAGTGACGCCAACATCAACAGCCATTTTCATCGCCGCGAGTCCCTTCTCGAGGACTTCGTCGTTCTTGGCCGCGCTCTCCGGAGGCAGGAAGTTCATTTGCTTGGACATGACGTGGGCGATAAGTGTCGGCGTGAGGAACGCCTTCTTCTCGGCCATTAGCTGCGCCGTCTCCAGGTCAATGAGGTTGCCGTGCTCGATGCCCCGAACACCCAGCTTGATCGCTTGCTGGATCGCTTGCGGCGTGTAGCTGTGGCTGGTGACGTATGTGCCCGCGTTCTGCGCAACGGTGACAATTGCCTTGATCTCCTCCTCCGAGAACTGCACGTGTTCAATACGATCAGTCGGACTGGCCACACCCCCTCCACCCATGATCTTGATAAAGTCCGCGCCCTGCCGGAGCTCATCGCGGGCGAACTTGTAGCACTCGGCAGGCCCATCGACGATTCTGCTAATTCCTGAAATGGAACCGCCGCAGCACAGCTGGCCCTCGTGAGAACCGCGTAGGTCTCCATGGCCCCCTGTCTGCGACAGCGCAAAGCCGGCGATGAACATCCGTGGACCGGGCACGACGCCTTCCTCGACGGCCTCCTTCATGGCGAGATTGGCGCCGCCGCAGTCGCGGATCGAGGTGAATCCGCGCTCCAGCATGGTCTTTAGGACGTGCGGCTGGCGGAGGAGACTGATCCGCTCGGTCATGTCCTTGTATGCCCGTAGATCTGCTTCGCCGGGGGTGACGGCGATGTGTACATGGCAGTCGATCAGGCCCGGGCAGAGGTATTTCCCGCTGAGGTCGATGATGTCGGTACTGTCGACTCCTTCTTTGGCTGTTTCGGAGCCGGTGGTGTCGATCTGGACGATTTTCCCGCCGGAGGTCTTGACGGTGGCATTGGGGATTAATTGTCCTTCGACGGGGTCAATGATGGTCGCGTTCACGAAGACGAGCGTCTTAGGTGGTTGGAGTTTCCAGGGCTTGATAACTCGGGAAAGATCCATTTTTGGGCGTCAATGATAGCCCAGGTGTCGGTGGTCCGATGAAATTAATTTGGAAGGATTGCTCTTAATTGTGCTATGTTGTTGATGGGAGATATATCTGTTCCACCGGGACGGGCTCCCCTCAATTATGTAAATCCGCTCTGATATCGCCGGTCTACTTTGCAAGAATCGACCTCGGTTGTACAAGTCACGAAGTGGGCACACCTCCTCACCAGAGTCGCGTTATCACTCGCTATCTCGCCTACTTTGCGAAATGCAGCCCTCGAAAGAACAGCGTGGATGCCATTGCGATTCCACGAGTAGTGGAGACTGTTCTTACCTGCCGAAGTCGCCAATCGGAGTCTGCTCTGTGCCAAGCCCGACAGGAGCAGAGTTCCTGTGGTTGGCCCCTTCGGCAGTCTTTCGAGACGCGAGTCTCCGCCTGACATGTCTCGCCTCATACCTCTCTCGCCTTTCTCCCCGCGCTCTCCACGAGAACCATGAGAGAACCGGCTGACACGCGTACCAATGGCAGATTATCGGATAAAAAGGGGATTTTTCATCCTATCACGCCCTCTGATGGCGCTTTATCCAGTCTACCCCGTACCCCAACCTATGTGGGCTGGTCGAGACATACTAATAGGAGAGCCAGCCAGGTGGACAGAAATACAAGAAACCTTTCTTCGGTCGTGCACTAAACTGTTTCCTGTCACACTACCCCCCGAGTGGCTTCGGCTTAGTAGAAAAGCGTGCCGATCACAAATTCCCCCTACTCGTAAAAAATGTGTTGTCGGAGCTGGGGATGAAAATACTCCTAGAATGAGATTGCAAGTTGCCAACCTTGCTCTACTACGTAGGCTCCTTGTCTGCTAGCCATGGGAGGTTGCAGTGCCAATTTGTGGCAAATAGCTTTAGAACAGAAAAAAAACCAAAAAAAAAAAAAAAACCACGAAACAAGAAACAGGCGGGTTTCAACTCAGCGTCAAAGTCATACCATTCATTAATGTCTCCTCCAGACACCTCTTCAACATACTGATCTCATTGAGGGGCCTTCTTCGCATAATAAAATGACGCAAATTGTGACGGAGTGGCCAGAAGCTCGGTAGGACTGGCGTATTCCACCAATCGACCATGCTTCATGAGTGCAACTCGATCATAGCTCTCAACATAACGAAGACGATGAATGACCGAGATGACCGTCTGGGAAGTAAACTCGCGCTCGATGATGGCTTGCATGGTGGCTTCGGTCTCCCAGTCCACACTATCAATGAGAATTTCTGCGTAAGCACAGTGTAAAGACAGACGTGGACAAAGATGGGAATCCTACCTGCTCATCGCTTCGTCCAAGACCAATACTGGACTCTGCATAACCATTGCTCGGGCTAGCGCAAGCAACTGCCGCTCTCCCATAGACCAGTTGGAAATAGACAAAGGCTGGTCTAGCTCTCCGCCGCCGGGGCAGTCTCCACGTACTTTTTTCCACAGTCCGACAGCCTCGAGTGCTCGAACAAGAGCGGAGTCAGGAACAGGATTCTCGTCAAGTTGTCGGTCCAGATTGAAACGCAGTGTTCCGGGCATGAAGAAGGGCTCCTGTGGTACAACGTTGATTCGAGAGCGTACCGTACTGCATGACAGTGTAGAAAGATCTATTCCATCAAGATTAATAGTTCCCTCTTGCAGATCAATCATCTGCAACAATCCCAGGATAAGAGACGTCTTCCCACTGCCAGACGGGCCGCAGACGGCGATTTTTTGACCAGGCTGGATGGTTAGAGACACTTCATTCAATACAGGTGGTGAGTCGGGCCTGCATACTCTCATGTTAGCTTGACATTGACAATAGAGCAAATTGCCGTATTCAAATAACTAACCCATATGAAGCTGTCACGCGGTCGAATGTTAATTGCCCGCTCTCGGGCCATTGGTGCGGAACAGTCGACAATTCTCTCGGGTCTTGCTCTTCAGTTGGAGTACTCTCAACGAAATCCTTTATACGAGCAACCGCCCCGATCGAAGTTTCTAGAACGGTCCAGGACTTGATAAACTGCATGAGATCCTGGTTGAAGACGAGAATCAAGTTGAGGGCAACGCCGACCGAGCCCGCGCTGAATTGGCCTCTCAGAGAGACCACCAGTGATACTAGGATAACCGCAAGGGCCATTACGATACAGTCCAATACCAGTTGAAGCCATTGCCGGATGCAGAATAACATGTAGAATGGCTTCTGTGACTGATTCAGGAGTTCTTGGAGCCGAGTTTGGAAAGGTCCTTGCCATCGCATTGCTCGAATGACATTGATTCCTTGCATGGTTTCGACGAAATGAGTAAAAAGTGGGGACTTTGCCTCGATATCGAGTAGTCGCACTTGGCGAGAGGTCCGAAGGTAGTAGCTTTGAACAAAGAAAAGGATCACACCGAGAGCTGGGACCGTTATGGTGAGGTATTTGCCCAAGATGCACAGCAAGACGAGCTGAACCACACAATTTGCAAATGCTTATCGGCGATTGTTAGACAAGCTTCTCTTTAAAGGAGAAACAGGGACAGGGCACTTACACATATTAGCATTGATGGCCTGGATCGGAAGGTCCATGTCAACAAGTTCCAAATCCTGGCTGAACCTATGAGGATATCAGTGGTAGCTCACTGGCATAAACAAATCAAGTTCCCTACCGGTTGGTGGTCAGTCCCGCATCAGTCTTCTGAAAAAAGCTAAATGGTGCACTAGATGTATACACGTAAGTTATTTACTGGAGAGATCACACGCTGAGACCGAACAGAGCCATACCTCAGAGTGGTCTTGAGCAGATGTGAATGCATGTTGAGGCCCGTATTGGTGATAACAGGAACCAACAGCGCCCTTAAATATTGGAACTTGGTCAATAATCAATAAACAATCGATGATGGGAAGCACTGACCAGCATGAAAAAATAAGACCACAGATGGATATCCCAATAAGCAAGGAGTAGATCCCAATGTACTTCGCGGGGGACTGGTCAGCGTTTTTTTGGTTTGCATTTGACCATTGTTGCAACCAGATAGCTGTCAAGAAGTTAGAGGGTCACTTGATATGACAAAATGGAATGTGCACGAACTTGAAAACCTATCTGTAAATCCGCAGATGAAGACTGTTGTGACCATGGAAACCATAATCGTCCATCCGGCAGACTTAAAGTAATATGAATACACCGACCATTTCCCATCACGGCGTGCGTTGTCTATCTCGACCGCTTCTTCTTCCGCATTGCTCAGTATCTTAACAAGATCGCTTGATGGCGCTTGCTTTGCGGCTGCTGTGATGTCCTGGCTGATAAGATTGTCGCTGTCGTCGTTGTGATGGTCTTGCGGCAATTCCGGCTCGATCTCTTCTAAGGAACCGACTTTGCGTACTGTACCGTTATCCAACACCACGATTCTGTCCGCGTGCGGCAACAGGCGGTGGTTATGTGTCGCTAGTATCACTGTTCTTCCTGATTCTCGGAAGTGGCCACCCGATGCCAGCAGACGGGCCGTGATAGCAAGGACAGACTTGTTGTCAAGGCCACTGAAGACATCGTCAAGAACCAGCGTCGGAGCTCGAGAATAGACTGCCCGAGCCAGGGACTGGAACATGTCAGCAATTGGGGTTCGGAGGTAGGGAGGTAGGTGACCGCTGGAAACTGACAATTCTCTGTTTCTGGCCACCACTCAATGTTATTCCCGAACTGCCAGCCTTGGACAGATCGCCACCTGCGATGTTCTCAAAGTCGGACTCCAATGCACAAGCCCAAATCACAAAGTTGTACCATTTTGGATCATACTCAGCGGGACCAATGATGTTTTGACGGAGAGTGTCGTTCATAATCCATGGGGTTTGTGGGCAATAGGCGATACTTGTCAAAAACGGGGATATCGATCCATCCCTTAGTGTGGTTTCGCCCAAGGAGCTTTCCAGGAGAGTACTCTTGCCGCTGCCAACAGGCCCGATGATGGCAGTAATTTATCCCTTTTGGACCGCAAAGTTGATGCCATGGAGGATGGGAGGCCCAGTGGGATTCCATGAAAAACTGGCATTTTGGAATTCGAGCACGCTTGTTGACGATGAATTAGAGGGTGGGCATGAGGAGAGCTCCAGCCCGTCGCTGGCGGACAGAGTTTCAGACCGTGTTTCCATCGGCGCCTTGGTGCAATACTTCTCAATACGACTGAAACAAGAAACCGATTCCCAAAGTGAAGGAAGTGTTTGAATGAAAATGAGCAAAGGGTCCGTCATCAGTGAGATCAAAGACAACGAAGTGAACATTCGGTTAGCCAAGAGAGATTGCCCTCCCCGAACCGTTTGTATGATCGCGTATATAGCGAAAGTAGCGAAAGGCGCAAATGTCACAGGCATATTGGCTAGATAAACATGGACGTCAGTTCCTTTCCTTCAAGGGTGTGCTGTAAGACGTACACAATACTACTTGCCAGATTAGCAAGACACGAAATTTCTGTGACACTTGCAATTCCACCTGGCGAAGGTTTGAAACGCAGGCATAGAGCTTCTCCCCAAGACCCAACATCTTGACAGATTTCATATCGTGCAGCATGCTAGACGTAGTGCTCAAGCGCGTCTGAACTCGTTCGATCCACCGTTTCTGGGCTGTCCCGGACTTTTTGGATACAGGAATGGTTGCGATCACAACAACTAGTAGATGATCAGCACTTGCTTCATAGAACCAGAGTCAGGAACCGTACTGATTGAAATGAGTCCCGGGATCAAGGAAGCAACGCCTAACTGACGGGCCAGAAGAAAGACACCTATGGCCACGTCTACTGGACCTGCCCACGCCTCATGGATAGACCAAAAGTGCCTAACGATGCGCTCCACATCTGTTCCCATAAGCGTGATGGAGGATTCTGATTTGAATTCACCAGCGTGCATCTTGTTTGTTTGTCGGTAGATCAACGAAATGAGGCCTGCTCGGATCGTTGTGTTAAACCGGAATGTTTGGCGCCAGTACACAGCTGTTGATACCTGGAGCAGAGTCAGTCCTGTTCAGTAATATAGACATGATCGTGTCCACTTACTGCCATTCCTAGATATGTTAATACAAACGCGCCCACCAAGGCGGGTCCATAATATCGGTTCTGCGACGATGATGGATCGCTAATGAAGTCTAGAGTCGCAGAAATAAGAAATGGCTGGCAGAACTTGAACGCCGTCAAACATAGTCGAGGCACTACTGCACTAAGAAACGGCCATAGATATGCACGGAACGTCACTCGAACCAGCTTGTACTTCTGTACGTATTTACCTGCGAAGGACGTCGTGAGTGATTGGCCATTCAACATACGCGCCGAGAAAACCTACTTTTCGACCAGGCTCTTCGCAGGCGATTCTCCGCAGACTCCCCCTGTAGAGCACGATCCACTTCGGGCATATCATGAAGGGCGAGGATTGAGGAGAATCCACTTTGAAACAACGGCAGGATCCAGATAAAGAAGCTACGAACCCAGAAGCTGGACGTGTACTCCTTGCCTGACTGTCGATAAGCCAGGCGTAGAAGTTGCGTTTTGTGGATGGACTCGAGGCATAATACGGACGCAGTTGCGACGGCAACTAATGTCCACAGAACGGCCTGTATATTGGCACCTGGCGATAGTAGCCATAGCGTGCGTGCTCGAGGGATGGCGACAACACTAGCGACAAAGAAGTACAGCACCATAATATCCGATGGACGGACGGAGCGCTGATCTTCCAGCCATGATAGCAGTGCAGCGCCAGCGACTGCGAATAGCTGTAGCACACTCGCCGCCAATGAGGCATGAGTGTGCAAAAATGCGAGTTCTTGCTGGAAGGCTAGGTTTAAAACGTGAAGGATCAATAAGATGGCAAGGGCTCCCTAGTTGATGCAGGTCAATACACCAGGAGTTTCAGATATTAGGTTTCACGATACGGGGTAGGCCCCTACCAGTTTCCATGTCGCAAGTCGATGCGACGTGACTTTGATCGGCGCCCGGATCAGCGACGGGAGACGGCATGCCGCTAGCAGTAGAAATGTGCCAGCCGGTAGAACTGCGAAGATTGCATCTTCGAAAAGCAGGGTGAAGTCAAATGTGCGACACTCTTCAAGCACTCGAGGTCCAAATACATTGTCACTACCCACAGGACAGGACATGGCAGCGAGTTTGTGAGTGAATGCTCAGAAAGAGGGGAATCTCGGTCGCAAATCAGCCTCAAAAGGAATCCCATCGCAAGGCTCGCTGTGAAGGAGGACCTTCTGCTCCGACGGGGTTCCGGCCTGGGCTTCCCTCGTAGGATTAGCTTCATGCGGGGTGGCTTTTTCATAAACGAGGGGAGAGCGCCGATTGGTGCTATACCGAAGCAACCCTGAGGCGGGGACACGGCTGTAAGGGTAAGCTGTTGCTGCAAGCCCTTTCAAGGCTGTCAGAGCTGTCAAATCGTGATTGACTGGTGCGATAAAGTCATCGAAACTTGGGGTTTGATTGGTGAATAGTTATCTAGTTGCCTGGTTTTGAGGCTCGGAGTATCTAGAAAACCTGGATGTCAGCAGTTTGTTGACGCCTGAATTCAATATGAGTGCCTGTCTTCCATTCCACAGGCGTTGGTGTAGATTTCGGACATCAGTCGTCCGATACATTAGGCATCAACTGAACGAGAAGGAAGATGATCATGGCCAGGAGATGAAGGAAAGAGGAAGAGGCCGGCGATTCTTCCCGACTATTGCCCAGGAATGAGATTTCAACATCACTCGGGGCCCCCGGGGGACTCTAGCTTCCCTCCAGGGAGGGCTGTGAGCCCGACCTAATTCAAAGATCAATGCCAAGCTGCGCTTTTGTTATATTTGTACCAAGTCCATTGAGATGGCATTACTCTCAAAGGATGAAAGCTTGAGCTCCGCCGTGGTCTTAATCTCAGTGGTTCTAAGGTCACTAGGCACTACGCAGCACCAAATTGGAGGAGGTGTGAGTAACTGCATCGCGATCACAAGAAGCCCTCTGAAGACATGATAATAACAACCGTGAAGACGCAGCAACTCGTCACAGATCAAGCCCACACGTCATTATCTAGCTCTTAGTCTACTGATCCGCTAAAATAAGTGACATAATACTTAGATTCTTCCATCTCTGCTACTCAACACTTAACATCGCAAGGCCCTAGCGAACGGCAAACAAAAGCCAAGCTCGCAAGCCCCCAACCCTTAAACCCGTAGATCCCCACCCCAAAATGCTTAACGCTGCTTAGCAGCCACCGGAATCACATCGGACGGCCGGTTCACCCAGAGACGATCACGACGTCGTGTGGGCATTGAATAGACTATCCCTCCACAGCCATTGGTTCTCCCAAAATCAATTGGAAACAAATGCGGGGAGCTCAACCGGCGATCCAGCGCCTCTCCGGGGCAACGACGTTTGCAGATCCCCAGGGTCGTATAGATCACCGGCGCCATTGCCTGATTGCATGGCTGTTGGTTTAAGGTTTCGGGGGCGGCTGTCGTTTCAGGATTTGGCTGGTTCGTGTATATTAAGTCCATTCGCTTCGCTGCCTTGCTTAGTTTTTCTTCGTTTTCACGGTTTTGTTCGGAACGAATTCAACGTACTCTATCTCCTCCACCGCACACGACACGACCATGCGCTCTCCATACACAATCGCCGTCGCCCTCCTCATCCTGGGCAGCCAGCTCGTCAGCGCCAGCAGCGCTGAAACAACCTGTGGCACCTGTGCAGCCGGATACATCTGTAAAGCAGGAGCATGCGTCCTCGACACGACCCGCTTAACAGGAAACCCACTGCCAATCCTCACCTCCGATAATCCGGGTGGCCCGATCAAGACCACCGGCATGTCTGGTACCACAGACACTGCCACGGGTGAAGCGCAGACGACTACTGCCTCAACGGGTGGTGCGACAACGAGCACCGGCGAGGCAAAGACTACTTCTAGCGGTGGGGGACACTCGGGTTCCTCGCCGTCGATGACGTCGCAGGTTGCTTCGACGTCTGCATCTGCATCTTTGTCTTCTTCTTCTTCTGCGGCGGCGGCCACGAGTTCTGGTGTTGCTGGCTCGCTTGCGATGGAGTGGGATTCGTGGGTGGCGTGGGGGATTGCTTGGGCTGTCGGGTTGCCGCTCGTGGCTTGAATGTAAACGTGAACATGAAATCTAGTTGGGGTTCGGCTTATGAGGAGGAATCTACGCGGTCGTGTATTCAAATTCAGGGTTTTCAAGTGAAATGACGAATAATGAGCTTGTTGGGACTACGGACAAGACAGCTGCTGATGGGGGAAAGCTTTAGTTCCTGAAAACGGTGAATGAAGATATCGAGGCACACGTTAAGAAGACATCTAGACTGAACAATACTTTTGTGATGACAAGGAATGTATGCTGCCATATGGGGAATATGTGAAAATATGCAATAAGCCACCCCAAGCCAGGAGGCTCCAAGAGTCTAGACGCCCATGTACCCGTGATATGGGACACTTGTATGTATCTAAGGAAAGCAAATGAAAAATGCAGATATAAGTGGGTAGTAGAAGGGAAAGTGTAACTGAAAAATGTGTTCAAAAAATCAACCGTGATGCAATCGCACTCCATGATTCTTTAATACGACCGCTCGTGATGCTGCTGCTCCTGCATAGCCTGCACCACGGCCGCGGGAGGCGGCGAATTGACGCGTCCCTGCTCCATCAGATCGTCTCGCTGATGGCTGACACTGCCGCGGTGGCGGAAGAACCGAGTATGAGTCGATGAGGTGCCGCTCTTGAAGCTAGGGGCGTCCACCGAAGGACGACTATGGGACGGGGCACTCAGGTTCGAGGGACGGCGGTTGCGCAAAGACATTCGAGATGAAGAAGCGTGGCTCTGGCGCTCTTCTTCCTCTTCCTCTAAAGCCTCCTGGATACGGCGCTCCTGGGCTTCGCGGTTGGTGGTGCGGACGACGTCATCGACGCGGACGCCACGGTCCTCAAACACATCGCCCATGATGTCGTTGGAGGACATGTCGGACATGCCGAGAGAGAAATCGACATGCTTGTGTGACGTGGACTGACCGCGGGCGCGGGCGGCAGCGGCATCCATCCCCTTGCGCAGGATTGAATGCTGACGAATTGCACTGCTGGTGCCGGTGTTCTTGGGCATCGAAGCTGATTCTTGCCCAATAGGCACATCCTCGACCTCCTGAGCGTCTTCGCCCTTCTTCGAGGAAGGGGCCATCATGGGCTGAGCGTAGTTGACATGGAAGGGAATATCGACATTTGCACCCTGGAGGTTCATGCGTGGGCCCTCGATGCCGATCTCCTGGAGGGCGATCATCAGCATGCAAATGAACTTGTTGCGGCGCTGCAAACGCAGGCCTTCGTTTTGCCAGTTTGACTTGTAGAAGAAGACGACGTTGAGTGTGAGAGAGAAATTCTCGGTGACAGCCCGCAGCTCTGTCAGAATATTACTCTGGAAGTCGCGCTTTTCGCTGCGCACAAACTCCAAAAGGCGCTGACGGAGGGCGTCGATCTGGTCGATGGTGGTGCCATACTTGATGATGATGGGTATGGCTTCGGCGAGCGCGCCGGAACGACGCTGGTTGAGAATGAACAGACTATTCAAGTAGCTGTTGGGTGCCTGGACAACATGACCCTGCATCTTCTTGAACTCGGTATACAGAAGGGTGATTTCCTAATGGCGAATAAGTCAGCCTTCCAGGTCGAAGGTACCATTTCTTCTCATGCACGAACCTTTACGAAGTAATCATCACCGAGACCGGCGTCACCAGCATTTCCGTAAATGGTAACACGGTCACCGACATCGAATGGATGCTTGACAAAGACAAAGATGACAGACTGGAGGAACTCCTGGGCAGTAGCCGAGAACAGCCAAGAGAGGGCCAGGATACTAGATCCAGCGGAAGTAAGGACACCGGCGGGTGAGGTCGAGATCAAGGATAAGAAGACGATGATGACCACGACAATAACGAAGAACATGAAGACATCGTCCAGCTTGGACACAACCGAATCGAGATCCTTCAAAGAGGCGGTGATCGACTTGCGCTCACGGCCAATATCCACACAGACGGCCTCCAGCTCCTCCATCGAGATATCGCCATTCATGTCACGGTCAAACATGGTAAAGGCCGCGTCGGCTTCCTCGCTGTTGTCGAAAGCCTCCTTAAGGTCACCCGAGAACACGGTATCGAAGCCGTCCCGAACGAAAGTACGATACAACCGACGAGCCAGCACCTGGCAACCCGAAGTGGTGCGCAGCAGCGTTCGAATAACCTGGTAGGGGTCAGAGCTGGATTGAGCCTTGCGGCCGGTGAAATCAGCCGCGACAGCGCCGGCCATATCGGCCACTTTGTTGCCCGCCTTGAGAACGGCCCCCTTGGCGGCTTTCTGTGCTTTTCCGGCGTATCGAAGAGGTGTCTTAACGCCCGATGGAGTTTCGTCGTGCCCCTTCTCTTCAAAAGCTTCGTCAGTCTCTTCGATGCGGTTACGGGACCAGTCGTAGAGTTTGACCAAGCTGCCGATCTGGAACTTGTTGATCTCGATGCGGTCGGCGTAGGTGCGCAGGTGGAAGCTGATGGCAATGAGCTGGATGATGAGTTTCTCGATCAGGTTGAGGATGGTCCACACGAAGACCACGATGATAATCTTGTTGACAGTGTTTTCCCAGCTCCGGGTGCCTTTGTCACCGTCGACATGGTGATTCTTCATCGTCGGCAAGAAGGAGATCTCCACGCCCAGCCACCAGAAGAAGAGTGCAGCGTGGAGTTCCAGCTGTAAAGCCAAGTCGCGCCATTTCTTCGCGTTGTTGGTGAAGATGCTAGCCAGGATTCCAACTAGCGGGGGGATACACTTTGCAACGATCTAGTAAACGGGCTCGTTAGCGAATCTACTTCGTTTCTGGGGCAACTTTCAATGCAAGTCCCCGTCCTCCACGTGGCACTTACTCGACCAGCCCACAACGTCAACCACACAATTTCCAACCAAATCGCAAACCACACCAATTTCACGCCACCAACACTCGCGTCTTTGAATGACAAGGCTCCAACCAGCAGCGGGATCAGGAGGAGCAATACCACAGGAAGAATATACGTCAGGTACCGAACGATGAAGCTGGACTGATGAATCTTCTTGACAAACGCCGACAGCTTCGTGTTGGGGCTCTCGGGAGGTTTATAGACGGCCGCCTTCTCGTGAAGCGGGTTTGTCGCCTCGTCGAACTCGTCCACGGCTTCGCTGCGACGCGATCGCGATCGGCTCATCGAGTGTCGGTCTCCTTCTCCATGATCGTTCTGAGTCGAGCGTGAAGCCACCCGCTCGGCCTGTAAAAGCATCAAATCATCTTCCAGGCGGGTGGATTGCTCGCGCCGCGCCGAGACCGTGCTCCGTTGTGGAGAGACATATTCGTCGCTGTATGAAGTGTCGACTTTCAACCGGCCGCCGCGGATTTCGGGTTGGGTATCGTGAACGTAGGTGTCATCATCGGAAGCAGTGGTCACCTCGTCGGAATTGGATCGTTTGCCATCTCGCTGCTCCTGCAGATGAAAGGTCTTGCGCTCGTCGGTGGGAGTGGACATGGCGCCAGGCCGATCGAAGAATGCGGGGTTCCGTCGGAGCCTGGCCGCATCTACCGGTCGATAAAGCGGGAGGAGAAATGTGCCGGGCTATTAGGACAGCCTGTCGACGATTGTGTGGAAATAACACGGTTGATCGGGGATAGAGATGCTAAGACAGAACAGAAAATGAGGAGATAGAGAGCGAGGGTTCGATGGAGTTTGGTAGGTCGCGAGGAGAAAACGAGTGTAGAGCGAACGCTCGGTAGGGACAGTCAGGAGCGGAGTCCAAGATCAAGACAACAGATGTCAGAAAATGAAAAGCGAAGATCGTCCCGCGATAGGGAATCGCAAAGTCAAGTAACTACTCACAAATTCACAACTGCTGGGATTATCGTTAGGGATTCTTATTGAGCCAACGAGTGAAATGGAGTGGGCCGTGGTGGGGTCGGCGACTCGACGGCGACTTGGCTGGGCTTTCCTCGGAACACTTGCATCAGAAAGTATCCAGAGAATCTAATTCCAGGGTCGAGATGCGACCGATCTAGGATTGACTGCTTATTTTTGGCACATTGCTCATTGAGAGTAACAGAAAAGAAAACATGAGTTGTGTGAGTACTTAAGGGTCATTGTTGTACAATTGTTGCCGTGATTGCTTGCAATCATCCAGAAAGGATATGCCGCGTTGAGATTAACCTCCCCTGCTTCTGCCACGCTGTACAGCGTCATAGCTCAGAGTCCAAGCTCAAAGTTTTCAGTTCCGGCTGTATAATTCATACAGAGTTCACAATTGGTGCTTTGGCGTTCGCGCTCGGGCAATGTGCCCCTGTCCCAAAGCACATGAAAGACCCAACCGAGTTTAGAACAGACTAACACACCAACAGAGTACAGACAAGTAATAATGCACATGCACATTATCCAAGTACTGGATCCCGTCCTCTTGTGCTTCAATGACGCAGCACTGAACAATCCAACTCTCCTCTACAGGCCACCAATGGCCAACGCCACGCTCCACCACCAAGCCCTCGGCTCCATTCGGTTCCACCGGGTGGCGTAAATGGCAAAAGTCTAGCCTACGACCCCTAAGTTCTAACCCAAGACGCCATGCTCACTTTCCTGGCCTATGAGGGCTTATCAAGCCGGGAGACCCATTGTGCCCCTCATCGTCATCCTCTTCGTCGTATTTGGATTGTATATATTCATCATTATACTCCACGTAAGGCTT
>JAXQJV010000752.1:0-14212 GCA_037042255.1 Penicillium sp. PG106-07D
TATCAAGGAGGCTACCAAGGTGCTGGTAGAGGCGGCTATCAAGGTGGTTATCAAGGTGCAGGAAGAGGTGGATACCATGATTCAGATCGCCCGAGTCCGCTTGGTTACTTAGCATCCATGCTTTGAAGCGGGATATCAATGATGGGTTTCTGGTTTTGTCGTCTGGTATGAACCCAGGGACCGAGGTACATTGCTGGGTTTCTGACGGGAGTAGTCGTACAGCTGAGAATTGCATCCAGCCCATGAGAGATCGGACAGCCAGACGGGTCAGGTACCCGCCTTGCCGGGCAAATCGCTGTGATATGTCCACATATTCGACCGTTCGGAGGGAGGGAGATAGGAGAGCTCGGAGCGGGATCCAATGGGTCGAAGCTACCTCGGTAGGCTGGAGCTTCAAGGTTGCGCAATCGCTGCGCGTGGTCAGGAAGACAAACGGGCAGAGGACCATGAGTCTGGCAGGAAAGGGCAATCAGTATTGACGAAGAATGCTGTAAATAGTAAGCACAAGGAATACATACGGTTCCGCTCCCCAGCTCGTAGTGACTACTCGCTCGGGAAGGTTACCAACACTGATCACATCGTCCGTCGTCAAATCGAAGCCAATCTCCTCCTCTGCCTCCCTAACCGCCGCCGCTCGATCATCCACATCCTCCGGATCTCTCTTACCGCCGGGTAGCGCGACATGTCCGGTCCATCGATCACCCTCACGCGAGGCGCGCTTGATGAATAACACCTCGGGATCGCCGTGCTGGACCCACGGCTGGGCAAAGAAATCCTGCAACTGTTGCTCAATGGGTACAGAGGCGTCATTTGTGATAGTATTCGAGCTCGGCCAACAGTCGTAGGTCGGTTTCACTCGCAGGATCAGGGCGACGGAGGCTCGTTTCTTGCACCTCGGCGGGTTGGGGACATGCGGGTATGGCCGCCGACGAAGCTCGGTCAAGACGCCGTGGAGATGGTGGGACAGGCCTGGCGTGTCTCTGGGTGGGACGGGTTCTGCCATCGGAGAGAATCAGACTGCACGCGATACTGGAGGGATATGAATTGCCTAATCTGGATCGCGCGTGGGAATATGTACAATCGCGACTTTCGGCAAGCAATCAAGATGCCCGCGGAGTCACTGATGAATTCCGATGGGGCTGATGCTCAGATGCTGCGAGGCTGACTAATGCGATCGGGAAGATCCGCGGAATGACATTTCGGGTTTGAAGAGTACCATACCTCAACGATTGTTCACTTTGTGTACCATGGGCTTCCAATGGACAATGAAACTGACACGCACTGGCGTGCTCGCTGAAAGCTCCGTGTGGATGGGACTCGCCGTCTTGGAAGGAGGACTCTCGCAGATGGACCTAGGTTGTTCGTATATGTCATTGTAGCCTTGACCGGAGAACCTATTTATATAATCTGCTCGCGTGCTCATTAAAATCGAAGCACAAACGTATCAACCTATCCAGTACCTAATTGCGCTCAGTGTGTATGACTTACTGGTCACTATCGCTCATGGACATACGGGATGTAGATGGACATACATTTCGTGGGGCATTGTTGTGATTTGAACTTCTGTGGGGCCCTGCTCAGGGCTGAGATTGAGTTTCGGCCACGGTTCTATGAATCTACGTAATATGTAACTTACACAGCGGAGGGATCTCTCAATAAGTCAATATGCTATCTAAACAACTGACGCGTCATTATTTAATTCCAGTAGTAAACATCCATAGTGTTCTGTGGTTGCCAATAATACTGGACTCCCTTTAGAAATGGAGATTCCTCTGTCGAATCGGCCGAACATTCTTGGCAGCCCGAGTCCAGAACTCATGTTGAACTTGGTTTGCAGCAGTAGTGGAAGCAACCGAAAATCCACTGCGGCCCCAGAACCGTGGCCAGCCCCGGTCTTAGTGGTTTTTAGTGATCTTAGTGCAGGCCCAACTGCCAACCAGCCTTCAACGTCCAAAATGAACCGAGACGGAACATTACTGGGTCTGCCGGACTAGGATTAGTCCGAGCCTACTTGGGTTAGTCCGAGTCCCGACAATAAGCTTCGGTCTCAAACTAGTCGAGGCAGAGCGCTAATTGGTCGATGAGCTGCAAGCGGTCGAGGCAAGCTAGCCACTCCAGGGCGCACGTGCATCCGACCTTAACGCCATCCCACTCACGACCTGGCATGCTTCATCTTTCTTTCGTCCATCCCTCGAGGTGTTCGTTGCAGTTTGCTTCATTGCTAGTCATCGAGCAACTGTTAGCCACCAATCCACACCACTGCCATAACTTGATATACTCTTCCCGGCATTGGAGCCCTTGTCATTGTCCTGTTTCCCCGTCATCGGTGGACAGTGGAGATACCACCCGCGGAGGCTACACAGTCAAAACGACAACTCCTTGCATTCCTATCCGGTCCACATCTCCCGCTGAGGCACCATGAGGTTCGGCAAGACTCTGCGCAATGCAGTGTACCCGCCCTGGAAGGGCAAGTACATCGAGTACGCCAAGTTGAAAACGCTTCTGCGCGAGCATGATGTCACCGGTGAAGACGCCAGCGACTCAGATGAGACCCAATGGACCGAGCAAGACGAAGAGGCCTTTGTGCAGGAACTTCTAAATGTCCAGCTGGACAAGGTCAATGCCTTCCAATCAGAGACTTCGCAGCAGCTCCGAGAACGTACCACGGCGTGCGAGGCCAAGCTCCGCCCGCTGGCACCGACCGCGGACCAGGAAGGCCCGGTTTTGGAGGAGCAAGAGAAGCGCAAGATTGCATCCGAGGTCCTGCAAGAGCTCGACAGTATCACTAAGGAAGTCAGTGAGTTGGAAAAGTACAGCCGGATCAATTTCACAGGTTTCCTCAAAGCTGCCAAGAAGCACGACCGCAAACGGGGTGCCCGTTACCGCGTCAAGCCCCTGCTCCAGGTGCGCCTGTCTCAAACACCCTTCAACTCCGAGGACTACTCCCCGCTGGTTCACCGTCTGTCGGTGATGTATTCGTTTGTGCGCGAGACCCTGAGCCAGGACATTGTTCAACCCAAGGAGCCGGAGCGTGGGTTTGGACGTGATGTTTATTCGTCGTATAAGTTCTGGGTACACGTCGACAATATTCTTGAGGTCAAGACATTTATCCTCCGCCGTCTGCCTGTGCTGATCTACAACCCCGGAAGCTCGAAACATTTGGATGGTCTATCCGACGACCCGACCATCACCTCCCTTTACTTCGACAACCCTCAATTTGATCTCTACAATCAAAAAGTCGCTCGTGCTCCGGAAGCCGGCTCTTTGAGGCTGCGGTGGACCGGGCAGCTCAAGGACAAGCCTCCTATTTTCTTGGAGAAGAAGATCGTGGCCGAGGACGACAGCAGCCGCGAGATCCGGGTGCAGCTCAAGGAAAAGCACATCAAGGAGTTTTTGGACGATGAGTACCATTTGGACAAGCAGGTCCACCGCATCGAAGATATGAATGATGGCGAGGGCTCAGTCGAGGCCCAGACCCTGAAGAGTAACGTGGAAGAGTTGCAGTCTTTTATCAAGGAGCACAATCTGCAGCCCATGCTGCGAGCCAACTACACCCGCACTGCCTTCCAGATTCCCGGCGATGATCGCATCCGCATCTCCCTGGACACGAATCTCGCGTTGATTCGTGAGGATTCTCTTGATAGCGAGCGCCCTTGCCGTGAGCCTTCCGAATGGCATCGCACTGATCTGGACGATGCCCGCATGTCATATCCCTTCGAAGCTGTTCGAACCGGCGAGATTGTTCGCTTCCCCCACGCATTGCTCGAGATTAAGCTGCGCAGCATGGCCCACGAGTCCGAGTGGGTGAATGATCTAATGTCCTCTCACCTGGTCAAGGACGCAACCCGCTTCTCCAAGTTTGTTCATGGTACCGCCCAGCTCTTTGAGGACTATGTCAACAGCTTCCCCTTCTGGCTCAGCGAGCTGGACAATGACATTCGTAGAGACCCGGAGACTGCGTTCCACGAGGAACAAGAACGACTAGCCAAGCGTGCCGAGGACGATATGGCCGTCGGCAGTTTCATGGGCGGCACAGGCACTGGCAGCCCCACCGGCCCACTGTCTGCATCTCCCTTCAGCCGCTGGGGTGAGTCTGGTAGCCGCTCCGCGCTGCGTCGTGCCTCTGGCATCAGCGAGGTTCCAAATACAAAGCAACGCCGCATCTCTACGGTGGTACCTCAGCCACTCCGTGAGCCTGAACCTATTGCCGAGCCTGCCCAAGAGATTCAGGAACCCCGGGAACCTCCTTCCCGCTTTGCTGCAGTGCTCAAGTCGCTGGGTATTCACCCCAGGAACTGGACTGGCCGGGAGGCGGTCTCCCTTCCTCCCGGTGTGCGCCACCCAGGTATCTGGATCAAGGACTCGGGTCCTGTGAGGGTGGAAAGCAAGGTGTGGCTTGCGAATCAGCGCACTTTTATCAAGTGGCTCCACATCAGTATCCTACTGTCCAGTCTGTCCCTGGGTCTGTACAATGCCGCCGGTAAACACAACCGCATAGCTAAAGCCCTGGCCGTTGTCTATACCTTCTTTGCCCTTTTCTCTGCCTCCTGGGGCTGGTACATGTACGAGAAGCGCGCGCGACTCATCCGCCAACGGAGCGGGAAAGATCTCGACAACATGTTCGGCCCGATCGTGGTTTGCATCGGGTTGGCTATCGCGCTTGTTTTAAACTTTGCCTTTAAGGTTCGTGCTGTCCTCAATTTCTCTTCCTCTTGGTTCCCAGACTAACTCATTGATAACAGTACAAGGCCGTGTTAAACCACGGACAGAACAATGGTGTGCTGGTGCACTCAAACTCCTCTGTCATTGGTGACTTCCACACTTCTGCGCACTTGCTGAACCAGCAGCAGGTTTTGTAGGACGAAACAACTCGAAACGAAAGGGACTGGTTCCCAATTACCATGCCTCCCTCGGCAGATTGCACATCGTCGTGTGTACATAGCCCTTGGCCCATGATGTGATCTTCTGCCGGGGACTGGCTTTGGATTTTTTTTTTCTTTTGCTGCAATTGTGGAGTGTGCCATGTCTGTATTATGAAGAGCTTGCGTCGAATTGAAATTTTAATGGGATTGTGAATTACCTTGACATCTCGTTTGCTTTCAATGGAGAGAAAGCGAAGGCTTCACCTCTACGAGTATCCATCTTTCTAGATTGTCATCCGTGTGCTGTAAATTGACGAGACGGTAGTCGTGTGACCACAAACGGAGTTTTCCACCACCCCCAATCGCCATGTTTGCCTACTTTGCCTTGTTTCCCAGTTACCCCCTTTCATAGTTAAATGAGTCTCCGCGACCCTTTCCGATTCTCCCTTCTTTCCTTCCTTCGACTGCCTAACACCTTCCGATTGGCCCTCATTTGGAATCGCTCAACACACATCGTTCCTTTCACTTCTTGCCTCCTTTCCTCAGACATCTGCCGTGCCTTAATAAATATCCAAAGCTTCTTATATACTGCCCACCTGACACTTACGCCTACAAAGAGAGCAAGTCAGACACGAAGGAAAGCCAATTTGTATATTGCACCCAGACAGTCTCCCTGGTCTGTCTTTTACCTTCTTTGGCTTTAGCTCTTCAATCAAGCCTTTCACAACCCCTTCGGCAGTTCTACGCAAGAAATTCAGCACAGCGACTTGTGTGAAGATGCTACCAAGTCTCGATATCTCTCCTGCCGCGTTCGAGACTCAAAACACGAGGGCCGAAATCACAACTGGTTTCCTTAGTACCGAGCAAAGAGGCATCTGTCAAGAGAGATCATCAGACCGTCGACACTGTCCTGGTAGCTCTAAGAGAGCCGCGGGACAGAGCTGGGTGGTGGTATAGAAGTCAGCACAATGGCGAGTCTGGAAACCCAGGACAGCTCCTGGGCAGGAGTGACCCGATGAGAGGCTGTGACTAGGTGGAAACCGAGAACCGCGTTCTGCATTCATATTGCTTCAACCTTCCTCATACGATGATGGTGCTTTATAGATCTACCTAAACTGCTTCGGCGCCCTAGATTGACTGCGTGGTTCGCCCTGTATAGCTCTTGCTCATTCTCGTACTCCATCATCGGCGATACTTCCATTACGGGGCAATTAGCAGGTCTGGACGATATTGTGAAGACCGCTACGCCGCCGCCATGGATACGATCTCTCGGAGCTTGAGTGTTGAACGAGAGCACATGCAGCTCACCTACCGTCCACATGAAGCATTTTCCAGTCGTTGACAACTATATCAGGTAATGTCGGTTCGACCGTAAGGAAACGAATGGCCTCGTTCATGCTTCGCTTATTCCACCAGGAAAAACAGCCGTCGTTGCAGCGTTCAGCATCCGTTGGATCGTGATGCATACCGAGTTCTAGATACGAAGAAAGTCAGTGCGATCGTTCCTGAGTTTGGCTGGAGGGGTGTACCCGGACCGTGAACACGGACCGTGAACCGGGCCCCGGCTCCGCTTGTTTGGTCGCTGGAGATAATCTGGGGCGCTGTTAAAAAAGCACCGTGCTTTGAGAGACTACAGTAAGACAATAGGATTTGAAGAAAAATCATATGGATGTATAGCAGATTCAAAGTTGCCTATTCCGATTTTACTGAAGTCTTCGCTTACATTGCCTTGTAGGACACTGAGATACTCGGCTCGCTGTGAAGTAAATCACCACGTGACCGGCTCAGCGGTTCACGGCCCGTGAGCGAGTGCGGAGTGGCTTGCCAATCGAGACATAGTAACCACAAGTCTCGATGAATGGGCATATAAATCGTGGATTGGCCCCAGATGTTGGGTGAATTTGTTCATTTGCACCCTTGTCGAGCATATTCTACTTCGCCCGGGCAACTTCTGCTAGAACTGCCAAGATACAATTGCAAAGTATAAGCATTAAGTCATCGCCTGCTTAAAGATGACCTCAAGCAACCCCTCATACCTCATCATTGGTGCCGGTGTCTTCGGCGTTTCAACAGCCTACCACCTCATCCAAAAATACCCCAAAGCTTCAGTGACCCTCGTCGACCGAGATGCATATGACGCCCAATCTCGGGTAGCCGCATCCTGGGATTGGAACAAGGTTGTCCGCGCCGACTACGACGACAAAATCTACTGCAAATTGGCTCTCGAGGCCCAGGACATTTTCAAATCCGACCCGCTCTGGCAACCTTATTTCCACCAGACGGGCGTCTACTGGACCTGCCGCAGTGACTATGCGCAAAACGTCATCAACCACCACAAAGAGCTCGGCCGCAATAACGATATTATTGCCCTGCCTGTTGCGGAGGCGCGGAAGCTTTATGGTGGTTTGTTTGATAATGCTGATTACACTGGTGTGAAAGAGGTTCTCATTAACAGAGCTAGTGGCTGGGCTGCGGCTGGAGATGCTCTTCGCGCTGTGACGAAGAAGTGTCTGGAATTGGGCGTCAAGTATGTCACGGCTGAGGTTGCGACGCTGGAATTTGATGGACGGGGCTCTTGCACGGGTGTCAGGACGAAGTCAGGCCAGATCTTGTCTGCTACGCATGTCATAGTCGCTGCGGGCGCCTTTACGCCTACGTTGCTGGAGTGGAGTGCGGCGAAGAGTGGCAATGCAGGTCTTCGTGCTGGAGAGCGCATTTTGGCTGCGGGTATTACGACAGGAATGGCGCAGCTGGAGAAGGAGCAGTATGCCAAGTTTAAAGATATGCCTGTGGGCTTCCAGGGTTATACGCCCGAGGAGGGTAAGTTCTGCTGCCCAGTTTAATCGGTATAACAGAACACCTGATATTAATCATTCTTCAGGCAAGCCGTTCATTGGGAGCCTCCCGCCCACTAAGGATGGAGAACTCAAGTGGTGGGGATCCAAGATTTTCACAAACACCCGAGAGGTTTTGCCAGGTCGATACATCTCTTCACCTCCGCCCACTCACGACTACAACCAGTGGAAGGTTCCCGGCCCTCTCAAACAGGATATCGTCGAGGCTCGGAATCTCTGGTACGGACCCGCAAGCGCGGACTGGAAGATGACGAAGCACCGAATTTGCTGGTGAGTCCCTAGCTGCCTGACCGTCGCTTCTTCACTTGCGAAACCGATCTAACTCTCAAAAGGGACGCCTTTACTACTACCTCTGACTTCATCATTTCCCCCCACTCTGCCTCCAAAGGCCTGTACGTCGCAACTTGCGGCTCATTCCACGGCTTCAAGTTCTTCCCCGTGCTGGGCAAGTATATCACCCAGATGCTTGAGGGCGAGTTGGAGCCTGAGCTGGTGGAGAAGTGGGCTTGGGATCGACAGCGTCCTGATTCTTCTCAAAATGTGGAGTATCCTAACTCTGAAATGAGACATCTCTTGGAGCCTGCGGCGAAGCTGTAGGGAACTTGTGGAATGCGGCGGCTTGAAGGGCTACATTCGGATAGGCATGGCTGGTATGGCGTGCATTTTCGTGATAGTATTGACGAATTATATGATTAACACCTCATAGAGAAAGACTTCATTCTTTCCTGATTTTGTTCATTCGTTGAGAAGAAGGTGTATATTCGTACCTAGGTAACGCCGAGCATGCGGGTCGATAGGAGTGTACCTTCGGCTGAGCGATGTCCGGGGACGTCGAACTTGCATGGAAAGGAATAAATTGGGTGTTCACATTAATTGGAATCGGCAAAATTTCAATATCGCCGAATAATTAGCAACTGAGGAAAACTGATCATCTTGCACCAAAGCAGCTGCGAGTTCCAAGTGCATGGAGTCCAGATCTACGAGTGCGGGGTGATAGTAAAGACGGAATTATATCCGGTCGGAGTTGCGCCGAATGACACCATCCACTCAGCAAATGGCCATATATAAGCCTCCACAGAGAACTTGCCAATGGACACAAATAACAGTAATAGGTAATTGACATTTGAGGTCACTATATCACTCTATCCTGATTCACCATGAGCACGCCCCAAGGCGAAGACGAATTCCCGCCAAACCAAGACTATGACCTCACAACCCCTATCACATCCACCTCCGGTCTACGCCAGGGCCTAACGTCCTACGGAGACGCACATTTCTCTCTATTTCTCCGAAAAGTATTCATCAAGGCACTGGGATATTCCGAAGATGCTCTTTCCCGGCCCATCATTGGCATCATCAACACATTCTCCGGTTTCAATCCCTGCCATGCCAATGTTCCTCAGCTTATTGAGGCCGCTAAGCGTGGCGTGCACTTGAATGGTGGGCTGGCGGTGGAGTTTCCTACGATTAGCGTTCATGAGTCGTTTTCTCATCCGACGAGCATGTTTTTGCGGAATCTGATGAGTATGGATACTGAGGAGATGATTAAGGCGCAGCCGTTGGACGCGTGTATTATGATTGGAGGTAAGTCAATACTCCTTTCTGGGTTGTTTTTAGACGCTATTGAACAGGGAAAATCGTGTACTAATCTAGTGTAGGTTGTGACAAAACTGTTCCTGCGCAATTGATGGGCGGGATTTCCGCCAATAAGCCCATCTTACCGTTGATCACTGGCCCAATGCTTCCTGGCAGTCATCGTGGTCAAAGAATCGGGGCGTGTACCGACTGTCGCAATAACTGGGCGGCATTCCGAGCAGGCGAGATTGATATTGAAGAGATTTCTGCGATTAACGAAGAGCTTGCGCCAACGGTCAGTCGCTCTTAAATCCATCTAATCTAGATATCTCTTCAATAAGTGTACCTGCGAGCTTACACAAAGTTCAATCGATAGATCGGCACATGCGGCGTGATGGGAACAGCCAGTACTATGGCATGTATCACTGCAGCACTAGGAATGATGCCTCTTCGAGGTGCAACCGCGCCAGCCGTGTCTTCGGCGCGATTACGCATCGCCGAGGAAACCGGCGCAAACGCGGTGGCAGTTGCGAAAGCTCACCGAAAGCCGCAGGAAATATTGACCAAGGAATCATTCCTGAATGCAATCACCGTGTTGCAAGCGATAGGCGGATCGACAAATGCGGTTGTTCACCTATTAGCCATCGCCAACAGACATCCTGACCTACAAGGCGTGATAACTTTGCAAACAATCGAAGAAATTGGCAAGAAGACGCCTCTATTGATCGACCTGAAGCCCAGCGGAGACAACTATATGAACGATTTCCACAATGCGGGTGGTATGCTGGCGCTGCTTCAAGTCCTCAGGCCATTACTTCACTTGTCCGCGAAAACAATTAGTGGCCAGACTTTGGGGGAGATGCTGGATGCAGCCTCATCCAAGAGACTCTCTTTCGAGCAGAATATCATCCGGCCTCTTTCGAATCCTCTCCATCCTTCCTCCTCGCTAGCCGTTCTTTCCGGCAATCTCGCTCCAAACGGCGCTGTGATCAAAGCTTCAGCATCAAAATATCGATCTTTGCTCTCGCACACCGGACCGGCAGTGGTGTTTGAGAATTCTGCCGATCTTGCTCGTCGGATTGATGACCCTGACCTCCAAGTCACCGAGGACAGCGTGTTAGTCCTCAAGGGTATTGGCCCCATCGGCAATCCAGGCATGCCCGAGGCAGGGCTGATACCAATCCCAAAGAAACTGGCTGCCGCAGGGGTGAAGGACATGCTACGTTTGTCCGATGGACGTATGTCAGGCACTGCTGGGGGGACGATCATCCTCCACATCTCGCCCGAGGCAGCATTGCCCGGGTCACCGTTTGGTGTAGTCGAAACGGGTGACTTGATTACCTGCGATCTCGAGGGCAGAAGACTTCATCTTGACGTTTCAGATGAGATTTTGCAGACTCGAATCGCGCAACGGAAGGAGATGCTAGAATGTGAGACTGGGCCAGTTCGAGCACGGGAGCAGAGAAGAGGATATCGAGGGCTGTATGAACGGTCGGTGAATCAGGCGCATGAGGGGACTGATTTTGACTTTCTTACTGCCAAGGGTATTTGAGGTCAGTAGATAAGTACAGCGATAGAAAATAGCATAAGTGAACGATGAAATCTTTAATTCAACATCATGATCATGCTTGAGACAAAGCAAAACGCACGTCGTGCCCTGAACCCTACCTTTCCCAATCGGGTTAAATCCCTTGCGCGCGCGTCGCGGACGCGTCTCCATCGGATAAGTCGATCATCAAACTCCCGGACACCGCGATACTACGAGAGGGGTTGGACATCCCCCAGATTCTTCAATCGTGATCTTGGTTTACGATAAACTGAAGCGGGGGCCTTCTCATAATGAGCTTCGATCCCCTACGCCCTCGGGGTCGCCCCGCCCGTAAGTCGCGCTTCTGAACGTTCTACAATGCCTCCTACTAACTGCTCAACCTAGACACCCCGGGAACGACGGTATTAGCATACACACCCGATGGACGACGCGTTATCACCGGCGGCTCGAATTCCGCAATTCGCATCTACACGGTCGATCAGGATGGAGAGCCTAAGACGGTCGATGGGAGCATTGACGGACATTTCGCGATCGGTGCTACGGTACGACACATATGCCATTGAGCTGATAACGGTCGGGAAGACTAACATACCGATCTAGAATGAAACAGTTCTTTTGGGCGCCGAGGATGGAACTGTCTGGTCCTACGATGCCGTCTCGGGGAAGATGGGAGGTCTGCTTGTCCGGTGCGCTTTGCCTGTAAGAGACATTGCGGTGTCGCGCGACGGCGTGTGGGCTGCGGTCGCGAGCGAGTAAGTATCTTCTCATCGTAAAACCTCCGATCTCAGACATTTACTAAAGAGTTGACTTTAGTGAACTCACGGTCAAGATCGTCAAAATCGAGGACATGACACAGGTGAGGTACCTGCGGGAACAAGGGAAGGGAACGAAGCACGTCACTTTCGATCCCAATGGGCGCTACGTGACCGTTTCTGGAACAGATGGCATTCTATATGTCTACTCATTGAATCAAGATGAACCGGAGGTACTTCGCAAACTCGACGGCGTGATCCGAAAGCTCGAGCCAGATGCGGAAGCGACAGCCAAGGCTGTCTGGCATCCTGATGGTACCGCATTCGCCGTGGCAGAGGCCACAAGGGACATTTCAATTTACTCGGTCTCGGAATGGAAGAAGGAGAAGAGCTTCGCTGGCGGTCACAGCGGGGACATTACATCGCTGAGCTGGGCGCCCAATGGAACCATGCTCGCATCCGCAGGAGCCGATGGGCGAATTGTGCTGTGGGAAACGAAAACGCAGAGAATCCTCCAGCGATATGACTTTGGAAACGTATTGAACCTTGCCTGGCATCCAACAAAGAACTCTCTCTCGTTCACCACCTCGGATGGAGAACTGTTCATCTACGACAATTTCGTCCCCAAGGACCACGAGTCACAACTGCAGAAGGCCCTACAGGCTGCGCCGATCTTCCCTGGTCCCTTGACCGAGATCTCCAATAATGTGCCCCGGACATTGGCGGACCGCTCCAAAGAGATACTTCAAAGAGCACCACGGGCAGGCTCGCCTGACTCGCTCGATGATATCCTGGGCGACGATGATGAGATGCGTGATTTTGTCGACGACGATGATGGTGCTGGTTATGCGGAGGAGCTCAACCTGTTCGGCAAGCGTCCAAACGACCATCTTGATGACCTGGATGGGCCCGACAACAAACGGGCTTACTCGTTTTCTACGCAGCCAAAGGCTCATCCACCGCTTCAGCCTGGTAGTACACCGTGGGCTGGTAACAGAAGATATTTGTGTATGTATAATTAGTCCTGACTGAGGTGTATCCTTGCTAACATAGTCAGGCCTGAACCTGACAGGTGCCGTCTGGACAGTGGACCAAGAAACGCACCACACTGTGACTGTGGAGTTTTACGATCGAGAACTTCATCGAGATTTTCACTTCACGGACCCATATCAATACGATAAAGCTTGTCTGAGTAAGTGGAACGCAAGCCATGATTGTATCTTTTTACTGACAGACTCCAGATGAGAACGGCACGCTTTTCTCCAACAACCCATCAGACGGCAGCCCGGCCACAATCTTCTATCGGCCACATGAGACCTGGACTGCCCGAGCAGACTGGCGTACCCAATTGCCTGAGGGAGAGATGGTTCGAGGTATGTATAAAATAATGAAAATTAATACGGCCTCATGGTGCTGACCTCTAAAAGCTTTGGCTCTCAGCGAATCCTATATTGTTGCAGTGACGACAAAAGACTATGTGCGTGTATATACACTCTTTGGCACGCCGTTCCGAGTGTACAGACAGAAGAGTCAAGCCATGACCTGTGCCGCTTGGCGAGACTACATCATGACAATTGGAAACGGACCTGTCGCGGCAGATGGCCGACATGCCACCTTGCATTACACCGTTGAGAATGTCAAGCGTGACGAGATCTGCCAAAATGAGGATGTGGTTGCCTTGCCCACGGGAGCGCAGCTACAGAGTGTTTTCTTTTCAGACACCGGGGTACGCTCTATATACGTCCATTCTACCTAGTGTCAAATGATCAATGCTAATGTTTCTGCAGGACCCTTGCGTTTATGACTCCACGGGTGTCCTTGTTGTGCTTCAACATTGGCGCACGCCCGGGCAAGCCCGATGGGTGCCTCTGCTCGACACCAAGCAACTTTCTCGACTTGCGGGCGGTCGCAAGGAAGAGAGCTACTGGCCCGTTGCCGTTGCGCAAGAAAAATTCCATTGTATCATTCTCAAGGGTGGTGACAAACACCCATACTTCCCACGACCTCTCCTCAGCGAATTCGACTTCCAGGTCCCTGTCTCCAGCAACCGGCCGAAGGATCCCAGTGAATCGGAAGACGCGGGTAATGACGCTTCACGATTCGAGGAGACCTTCGTGCGTGGTAACATTCTTCTGTCGCTATTCCGAGACCTCTTGTCCTCTACGAATGCCACGGCGAGCCAACGTGCTGAGCTGGCGCGAAAAGAGTTGGAGCTTGATAAAACTCTTCTTCAGATGCTGGCCGTCGAATGCAGAGAAGGTGAAGAGCGCGGTATGAAGGCACTGGAACTGGTGACTATGATGCATGATCGCAATGGCAAGATGATGGAGGCAGCTGCCAAGGTTGCGCAGCGCTACGGCCGGGGTGTTTTGGAGGACAAGATTCGGGATATGGCGGAGCGACGAGTCATGGGCATGGGTGATGATGATGAATTGGCTTGAGTTGGGGACTGGGCACTGTGATATAATGTTTCATGAGTGAATTGAATATGCGAGCATATCAATCTTATTATCGATCTTACTATCACTTTGTCCTCCTGAACTGTAACCGGCATTAGTCCTTCCACATTGTATACAAACGCGCTGCGATTGGCCCGCAGAATTCCGGCGAGAAAACCGG